>CAIGRN010040372.1:0-19914 GCA_903798345.1 Fraxinus anomala
CGAGCAATGCCATCCGCTATGGATCTAGTCATCAGTCCCTCTTTCTCTCGCTATGGATCCTTCCTCGGACTTATCCTTGACTTCTTCGCATCATACTCCGAGCTCTCATCCGCTTGACGCATATCCCGGATCATATCACATACGTTCTTATTCAAGGTTAACTATGACGACCCATATGTTATTAATTAAATTAAGTATGACGAGCTCATACGTTATTACACTAGATTAATTATGGTCAGCTCATATGTTATTAATTCAATTAAGTATGACGAACTCAGACGTTGTTTTTTGAGGTTAACTATGCGAGCCCATACATTAATAATTTAATTAAGTATAATGAACTCATACGTTATTACACAAGGTTAATCATGGCGAGCCCATATGTTATTAATTCAATTAAATATGAAGAGCTAATACGTTGTTATTCGAGATTAATTAAGGCAAGCACATATATTATTAATTCAATTAAGTATGACGAGTTCATACGTTATTATTCAAGGTTATCTATGGTGAGCCCATACGTCTTCAGCAAGTTTTGAGTATAATAAGTTCATGTTTTGTTATTTATGGTGAGCTCATATGTCTATGATAAGTACATTCTTTGTTATGCATGACGAGTCCGTATCATTTACTCAAGATATATCGAAAGTAGATACAATGGAAGTAAAGAAGGTTCATTTACATAATCAAAATCATTACAAAGAGAAACTATTACAAAAATATTGTAAGCCTATGTCTAAATGGCAGTATCTTCTTGCTGAGGCTCTCCTTGAATGTCCACTTCCTCAACTGAATCTTCAGTCTCGACGGAAGGAGTAGATGGTTCAGCTGGAAAGAATTCTTCTTTCAAAGCAGCCAGCTCCAACTAGGGATGCAGTTCAGCAAGTCTTTCAAAAACTTCATTAAATGTGACCCTCCTCTAGTACAAATTGAGGCCATCATACTCAATCGTTTAATGGAAATAGGCAATATACTCATACAAAACTGCCTCTCATACCCCCCATTTAGTTGTTGTTACAAGTTGGCAGCCTTGGCATTGAGCTCATCGACATAGCCTCCAACTCACCCTTATCTTTATTAATAGCCTCCAAGGCTGATGAAGCAATCTTTTGAATTGTCAGAATTCTCAACGCACTTCGTCAAAGTACTCACCTTATCCTTGGATAGATGGAATTCCTTCTTCAAGTTATTTTTTTCCTTCGATAATGCCTCCATCTTAGATTATGCCTCAGTTTGCTTCACCTTGGAGGCCTCGATGGCTTGGTTGGAAGAAGACGCCTCAGCCTTTACTTTATTCAGGGCCGCTTCTGTATCGTTGGCCCTTTGGATGTATTCCTTATTCAAGCCATGCAGCTGCCTCACCTTCATGAAAAAGCCCTGAGAGCGAGCTTGTAGGGTGAGGCTAGCCTCCACTATGTCAACTGCATCACAAATCTCGACGAACAAGGAATACTTATCAGTCCATTACTTATTTTGAATCCTCACAGCCCCCAGGACCTTAGCAGGAAGCATTTCCATCACGATGGGATTTATCTCGTCCGACCTTCTTCCGAAAAAATTATGAGCCTTCCATTCAGAGGGGCACTACTGGCCGCCCTGCCCCGCCTCCACTTTACAAGGCTCACCTCTTCCTCGACATTCTTCTCCACATCAACAATCTTAACGAAGGAGATAAGCTCTGCTTCCATAGGACGACGAAATGATTCTCGAGAGTTGTCGGCGCTTCGACAGAGGTGGAGGCTCAGTGTTCCTTATCAGAACTAATTTTTTCTTCTGAGACCGTTCTATAGATGGCTCGACCTTTTCTTTCCGATTTCCACTTTTCTTCTCTGGGCGAGGGGATGGGTTCATCTTGGAAAGGCGGGTCAACTCGTTCCGCTGATTCTTATACGTTGAGGAAATCGAGCTCAGGGCTTTCTTATTTTTCACCTCTCCTAGGCACCTCATAAAAAACATGTTAGGTTTGACATAATTCTTCTTGTCATGTTGACCTACAGGCAAGGGGTGAGCCGATTAGTAGCCATCGTAAAAGTTTAGTAGAATCACCAAAATAAATGGCCGGAAGTTGATTTGACCTTCGGTAGCCATTAGTTGGTATGTGACGAAGAGGTTGCGCTTTCCAAGCACGTTCTTGAAGTACCTCTTCTCTTAGGGTAGCTAGTAAATTGTTTTGATAATCTCCCACTCAAAAGGCTAGAGCTCGAACCGCTTGACTGCAGCTGCACAAGGCACACATTAGAAATAGGATATCAAATAAAAAAAAGGCATAAAATAAAAGTATTTTAGCCAAGGCCGGACTCACTATACTCGTGGAATTGGGTCGGTACGGTTATCTCTGGGACCGCATCTCCCGCCACTATTTGCCAACGACCCCAAACCAAGAACCAAGAAGACTTCTAGTTCTTTATGGAGGTCAGAGTCCCCCAGATAAAAGAAGAATGCAAGCCCCAATGGTTCATGCAGTACCACCCCTTACAGTCACTCCCCTTCCCCCCACTATAGGCTCAAGGTTGGAAAAGGGTTTGAAAAATGTGGGGAGGCGTGTCCTTGCCAAAAGTGACCTCTTCCAAAGAAGGAAGACCCCTACAAATTGGCTCCATGCATTGGGCACTAGCTGGGTAGGGACTAGGTTGTAGTGCCTAAGGAAGTACCTAAAAAAGGGGTGCAGAGGTAGTTTTATTTCTCCACTCAGAATCGCTTCGCTCACCGCCACGCACCCCTCTCTGGGAAACATGACATTTTTTCAGGGGTCGGAACAAACATTTCAACGGTATCAAGGATCATATATCTCACCCTAAAAGTACCTAGTTCGCTCTCCTTTATATCACTCACCCACAAAGAGGCCGCCAACCTAATGCTATAATCGATGGGGCCCTTCTGCATCATCCACGCACTATGAAAGCACCCATGGCCTCCATAATCCCCTTAATATGAATTACGGGAGGCAAACCCGTCTCGACACAGATCAGTGCCACATCTACACCCCTTGGGGACCTGCCTACCGTATTTTTCTTTAAAGAAGAGGCCATTTCACGAGATTAAATGAGGATATGCAATGAAAAAATTTTAGGTACTTACGCGAACTTCAGTCACCGAAAAATGGAGAAAATGAAGATGGTTGCCGAAAAAGAAAGCTGATGATGTGTTGAAGGATATCAAGAAATGTTTTTAGCACTTGGATGATTTTTAATTTTTGCAACGTAAAGAAGAAAGAGAACGTGGGGATTAGGCCTTTTATATGCAGGAAAGTCGAACTCCTACCGTCGAATCAATCTTCACTACAATTTTAGCCGTACATTTACAGTCTCATCCAACACTTTAACCCAAAAGGTGCATGTTCAATATTCAAATCAAAGGCTTAGATGAAGTCGTAACCTACACGCGCCCCAAACTCAAGTGATCTGCACCAACTGTAATAGACCACCATCATTGCGCATTAAATGCACACACAATGTGAACTTTGGAAACTGCCATAATACCCAACCATTTTACCTAGGGAACTGACATTTCCTTCAAATCATTAGAGCACACTACCCAATGTGCTTCACCTTCATCAAAGCGGCTCGGCCTTTACAATAAAGGCATCGCCTCATGTAATTTAGCCTCATCACGAGCTTCACCTTCATCAAACCGGTTCGTCCTTTGCAACTAGGACATCATCTCGTACGATTTAGCTTCATCACGAGCTTTACCTTCATTGAAATGACTCGACCTTTACAATAAGGGCACTGCCTCATTAGATCTAGCCTTTTGCAAGTGATGCCCTTGTTCATCAAGTTCGAGTTGTTGTTACGACCACGTCCTTTTGCGTCTTCAAACTCGAAAGTCCACATATTATATGAATAATCATACCTGGATACAGGGATTGTTTTTTCGTCTCTATGTCTTAACCATCCTACGTGACAAATGGTTTAGCGGTCCAACACCTTGAACACTAACATGAAACGAAATTGGACCTACCCTCAAATGTGGTGACCCATTTTCCCCCGCAAAGCGAAGCTGGATCGACCATATTACACTCAGACCCCATGAGAAGAACCGGTCCAGGATGAGGTGGTGAAGAGATCTTAAACATATCTCATATTATGTGATTGACAAGATAACTCGCTACCACCACCGTCGCTGCCAGTCTATTTGGTCAAGTCTAAGGCCGCAAGCTAGGCCCTATGGATACGAAAATGGTATTAAGGCTGTAATTTATTGATGTCTATTATAAGAAAGGTCAGTCATTTAGATGAGGCCACATGCGTTATCATCCAACGGCCTTCGTTAAATCTCGTCCAGGTATAAAAGCACACACTTAGTACCATTCAAAGGTAATGCAAGTTTAAATTCTAAAAACTATATTCTTGCTACCATATCTTTTACTTGTTTTTTCCAAAGCCAACCCCCTTTTTATATTAGAGGCTCACATTTAAAGTTCTCTCACACTTATATACCTATTTCTCCAACTGACTTGACCGTCGGAGTGTGCACGGTCAACTCCACCCCCTCCGGAGAAGGCCACGTGTGACTAACGGTTTGTCCAAGTGTGTAAGAATCGAGCTTACATGGACGTGAGAGGCTTTGGGATCTGTTGGCCACATCATTGGTACATTTTTTGGGTCAACATGATCTTCACTTGATAAGTTGTTATTAGTACATATTTGAGAAAAAGAAAAAGGAAGAGAATTATTAATTCTCCCTTAGGACGAGTAAAAGTAGTAGTAAGGTGGAGAGAGTAGAAGGGAGTGATAGAATAAGGGAAAGTAGTTGCATCTAGTTGGTTTATATTGCTGGGTTAAATTTACATGTTCATACCCACATTGATTGTGTGGTTATTATCAATATCTCATTTGTTTCACAGGGATTGTTCGAGTTGTTGTGTTTTAAGAAAATAGGTACCACAAAGCAATTGAGATGGAGTAATGGTATCGTGTTGATTGGTTGGTTTGATTTTTACTTGATAGGAATTAGAGCTTGATTGCAAAGTACGTAATAAATGATTTTGTCTCGGAATGCCAAAGGGAAAATTTTGTTAGGTCTAAAAGTGTTAGCAAATTCCACATCCAAACATCATTTATTCAAGTTGTATTTAGGGTTGAATTGTTGGGTGTTGGATATATCTTAGAAAGGGATCAAAGTTTGCTCAAGAAGACATGAAATGTCCAGAAGTACTCAAAGAATGCAACTTGAGTGCATAACGAGGATTAAAGATCACATAAGATCACTAGGATGCAATTAGAAGTCGAAGAAGCATCAAGTGTCGCACAATTTATGCTCCAAATTCTCAACCACTCATTTTTCGCATAGAAAACATTCGAATTGAAAAATTTATATTTCTAGAAAAATTGTAGCCCTTTGAATTAGTTTTCTAATACACTTTGAATTGACTCAATTTTATATCAGGAGAAAAATATATGACAAAAATACTAACGGTTTCTCAGAGAGAGCTAGATGTCCCCCCGAAAAATGCTCGAGCGATTTTAGCAGAATAGGACCACCCGCTAGCCACCTAGGGGGGGCTCAGGAGGTCGTGCCCACCAAAAAATCCTTAGTTTACGATTTTCGATATTTTTACAATCTCAAACAAACCATAACTCTCTATATTATAAATACCTAATACAAAATCCATCCATATTGTGTGTTAAGTCATTATTCATCCAAGAGAACATGTTACTTAGGATCAAATACTCAATCCATAATTCTCTTGCTCAACCATAAGATCAAAATATCAAATATTCAAAAAATAAAAACACCAATAAACCTTTGCCAAATATCTTTCAAGGTTTTGAAGATCCAGAAAGCTGATCGGAGTTCTAGTTAGTGAATAACGAGTTTGCTCTGGATGATCCACGAGAAGAAAAAAAGTTTAGAGGTTCCGGAGCTGATGCTGAAGTGCATGACCGAGGAATTCTTTGATGATTACAAGTTGGGGTTAGAGTCTACTAAAGTTTAGTCGTGTCTGTATCAATTCTGTAAGTTCAATCTTTTCTAATAGATCTTTTACTGGCAAAGGTGACCAAAGGTTTTTTCTCTTGAAGAGTTTTTCAAGGATTTTTTCTTCATAAACAATTCTTGGTGTTCTTTAATTTTCAACTTTGATATAGTTGCTATATTGATTGTTAGGGTTTAGATTGTTTTCAGTTCATCCAGATTCAACAATTTGTGACTTGTTGAAATTATTGTTAGTTAATTTTTAGTTCCACATATTACACATATTCATCCTCCTCTAAGTGTGTGTTAGGTCGAACCTCGGTTATTTCAGTTTTATTCTTAACGATACATTTTTACTATCCAAATTGTTCATTGGAGAGGGCACATATCTAAGAGGTAAGCTCATGACTTCAGTGTTCTAGAAAGAGTATAAATTGAAGAACACAGTTCATATTTTTCGATTGCAATGAAAAATTCATTCAGATGTAGTTTCACTCCATTTTTCCATTTGATGAAAGAAAATGGCCCTAAATTTCTTCATTCTTAAGAGAGTAGGCAATTTACTAATTGCGAGAAGGAACTTTTGTTTTGATACAAATGATAAGGTGCTTTATATTGAAATTTCAACAAAAAAATGGAACTGCAAGTGTCGGTATGGAAGATATTTATTGAAAATAAGTTACAACCATATATTAATTTGATTTTCTGGACGCCCCTTTTCAAATTCTTCAGCCTTAATATTATAAAATAAATTAGATTTCATTTTCATTAACTAATTTGCTTATACTCCAGCCCTCCGTGTTCATAAAGATGATCTACAATTTAGGACCATAGTTGAGATTTTAGGTTACTCCTGCAATCTAGTGTTAAATAAAAAAGATTTTAGGTTACTCTTGCAATCTAGTGTTAAAAAAATATATATATATTTGACTATGGTATGGTGCAATAACCAACACAACTACCAATCTCGATGGCAACATTGACATCCATAGAAAACATGTTAATTGATTAATAATAAGCTTAGCGAAGAAGCTTGTCTTAAGATGGAAGCTGACGAAGCAGGCAAAATAGATTTTGGTTAAGAGGTTGCACTAACAAGTTCAACCTCACTCGTGTAGCATTGGCACATGGAAAGTTAAAATATAATTTTAACTAATGATAATCAACGGAGAGGGTCAAAGAGAAAACATAGCACAGACAAACTTCAACGAGAGTCCAGTGTCTCTCTATACTTATTGGAATACTAGGAAGTGCACACTATCATAGCGTGTCTACAGATTACAGATAACAGTCTACATTATAACATAAGCACATCACAACAATTGCTACATCATAGACAATCCAAAAGGTCGATTTCCTATCTATAATAAATCTAAACCTAATCTTCATTCACCCATATTACAGTCATTCTAGTCTGCGCAGTCAGTATCAGAAAGTACACCAACAGAGATGTTACAGAGGATATATGACAACAATAAATTCAACAACTAGTAGCAAATGGAGAAGGATGATGTGGCGCCAATATTGCCCCACTTTCATTCACCTTCCCATTCTCAGTCGCATTCTTTTCTGGCTCTTCCACCTGCATATTAGCTTTGCCGCTGTTCTCCTCAACTGCATGAGCTTCTCCTGCAGATGCAGGGGCCACGCCATTGGACATCTCTGTTTTAGCTCCATCAGTTGCTTCCTCAGGGACACTTTTCACTTTATCCTGTTTCTCATCATCAGCCCCAGCCTCTGTAGCCACTGAATCTTTTTGTTCTTGGATTCCAAGAACCTGTTTTTCTGCAATGTTATCTTCCACTTTTGAAACTTCTTCAGAACCAATAGCTTTGTCAGGCTCATCATTTCCACCCTTCTCAACATTAAGGTCCTTGTCAGTTGCAGTGTTAATCCCAACATCTGTTTCAATATTTTCCTCAGGGTTCTTCTCTTTCAATTCCTCAGGCTTACTCTTTTCAGCGGCACCTTCCTGCATTTTACCTTCACTCTTAACCTCAGTCTCCTTTCCTTTTTCTTCTTTCTTTTCATCCACCTCTGCATCCTGCATTTCAACTTCTTGCTTGCCCTCAATCTCTTCTTTTCCAGCGTCCATCTCATTCCCCTTCTTTGTACCTGAAGATTTCCTGCTTCGTTTCTTTGGTGGCTCACTCTCTTTGGATGGAGGCGTTGCCCTAGCCTTCTCACTGATCCTAGCTGATCTTCTTGGAGTCTCACCAGTGCTCCAATCAAATTCTGATATAGCAGGGTTTCCGGGGTGTGATTTTAGGTACTGCTCCAGCTGTTTACGGTGACTAATCTCCTCTCCAGTGGGAGAAATAAATAAGATCTCATTCTTCCTTGGTGTACCTCCCTTCTTTGGAATGTACTGAAAAGAAACATTGACCAACCATGTAAGATACTAAACAGACGAGCAAAATCCACACTCATCAATACAGTATAAAATCAAAATGAATCTTTCTCCACCCCAAATTGTGCATGAGTAACCAAGAATATGCATGACAAGTTCCACAGTCAATGTTAAATTTTGCATGCCCAAGATAAGTGGGTGAAATTTTTTCTGCAAGCATTTTTTCTCTACTAAACCAATCTACATTTAAAATCAAGTAAGCCTCTATTGTCTCTCATAGATTTCTCACTAGAAAACGAGTGGATAGTCAAAGATCACTGGATGAATTGTTACGAGTAAGTCCAACATCCCTCGACATAAGATATTCTCTCATAATTCTTCCTTGTTGATTTTGACTTCCACAGATTTAGTCTTAAGAGGTCAAGTCCAACATTCCTCTAACATAAACTACCAATAACAGCATCATTATGTAACCTCAATTAGCAAATCTATGTCATGACTGATAAAAATATAGAAGAGCTACTAGAACATTAGTTTCACGTGTACCTAACTACATTAATGTAGATTTCTGATAGGCAGACAAAAATTATAAATATCTGCTTAAGTTGCTTTATCTGCGTGGCATGCTTACACAAGTTTACACTAGTCAATAATGAATTTAAAATAGAAAATATATGATGGGAATAAGTTTTTACACTGAGCAAACCCATGCTTACCTAGCCTAAGACTGGTCTGGTTAATGATTTTTGCATCTTTCTATTAAATTTATTCCCTATAATTCCACATTGTTCTGCAAATGAACCAACTTGTACTTGTTGCACAACATATCGTTATCAAAATGGAAAGAAATAATACCACCTGAAATCATGGGCCAGCAAGCAAATGGATTCAGTTTCTTTTTAAAATACAGAGACAAGACATCATGACATTATTCAGTCCATTGTAATGAGACAGGACTGGAGCAAACCATTTATTAAAGTTGCCTAACAAAGCCTAAAGTTCAACAAAGTGCCTCAAGGCACCCTAGAACGGAGTGACACAATTCCAAAACTAAGTATCTTGAAAGAGCTTAAATTGGATGGAATCCCTCGTGCAAATTCAACAAGAATCTTACTTGCCCACAGATATTCACAGTAAACATTCTGCTTATCATTCTAATAATCTGAAACAGTTCATACGGGAACATTTAACGACAGGGACCAGATAAGCAGACATTACAAAGCCCAAACAACTTCCTAAAAACTCTGCCTGTCTTGCTCTTCGTTTCTTGAAGTCCTTTGTTCCAATTCCAAATTGTGAAAAATAATCCAAGTTTCACCTTAATTAGGGCCCGACAACAATACGTCACAAGAATTCACAACACCCTCTCTTCAATAACAAACAAACAAACAACACACATAATCAAGGTGATCCCCACATAGAAAAGACGAGTATCAATTCTTGTTTACACCGAATCTGGGGAAAGGAGACTTGAATGAAAAAAAATGGGATTTTGTATTAATATAGATGTTTTGTCTTAGCTCAGAGTCTATCTTTAACAACCAGATATGCTGTTTAGTTTTTTACTTAGCAAGAAGGTAGTGTTATTTAACTTTTATTTTCATTTACCTAAAGTTGACAAACAACGTTCTTAAAAGGCTTGGCCTCTTCAAATTAGGTTTAAAGCTGCCACATCATGATCAGGCTAAGCATCAAGATCTTTTCCACATCACCATAGTGCAGTCAATATTTTGCAGGTCAAACTTTTCTATATGGAGAAGTTTAACTGCCCAAATTAGATGGGCCATATTGCAGCAAACAAACATAAAGTCCAAAATTCGTAGAACAATTTGATTCCAGAGATTTGGCAAGGGCTTCATGTCCATTCCAAAAAATGCACAGAAAAGAACGACAGTATTTTTTATTGAATAACTAATGATAATAGCTACAGGATAGTCGTATGCTACTTGCACATGTGGCAACACCATGGCATAAACTACACTACCCTCTAAGTTACCAAAATTATTTTATAGTTACTCAGTATAAATAGTTTCCCCAGATCCCATCTATTTATGCAATATACTTGAGTTCCCAAACATCTTTATCATTAGTCTTCAACAACAAAATAAAAACGCAGATGCTCCAATTACAAATAAGTCTTACACAATCTGCAAAAAATGCTATTTGCACTGGAACTGAATGTTAATACAGCAACCCCCCCAACCCACCCACCGTCTTCCTCTCCATCAATTTTTATTTGTTTATTTTTTCTCTTTGTATGTTGCTATCAAGTATCAAGCTTTGATGGTTAGCTTCCAAAAAAACAAAATATTCAATAAAATAAAATAATTAGATGTGTTAATTCATTAAGTTTAGGAAAGAAATAAATTATCATAATTAATATTGCCCTATTACTTCCGGTGACAATACCAACAGAAGTATTTATTTCTTTACAAATTATAGTAGTAATTTACAATTTTTTTAATTTTCCATCAAGAAAAAAATATTTTCATCAATGAATTGGAAAAGTTACTATTAAACACATCACCAACAGAGATTGATAATTAAATTCAAGGTTCAAAATGCCAAAAAAAAAATAGCAAATAAGGAAAAAAAAAAAATTTAACTTCTCATAAAACCAATTGCATTAATTTTCTACCAAAAACCCTAGCAACAAAATTTATTATGAACAAAAAATTCAATTTACAAACAAGTGTAAGTAAAATTAAAATTTTCAATATATTAAACAAGTGTAACTAAAAATTAAACCCAAGAGCGGTCAACAAAAGAAAATAAAATTTAAAAAAATGCAAGATTTTTTTTTAAAAAATGATGAAAATACCATCTTTTTCCAAGAAGCTGGTGCAGGAAGCTCCACCGACACGACTTCGTCGCTATTTCCGATCTGAGTCTCAGCCATTCTTTTCACCTACAAAAAATGGAACCAAAAGAGCTCTTAAAGTTCCAAAAACGATGGCAAACGTACAAACAAATGAAGCACACAATTTGCCTGCAGAATTTTCTTTTGTATCTCTGTGTTTCAAAATTATACGCCCCAAATAAAGGATAACGATAAAGCTACCTAAAAATGCACAAAATTTCATTATTACCTTTTGATTGACATGTGTCGCATTACTGGACGTTGATCGCAGTTTATTATGAACAAAAAGGTCAGATAGTGCACGTGGCGGTAGATGGTGGGTGGTTTAACGAATTTTTGTGACCGCCAGTTCGATTTTAAAATTTTATTTCTTCCCATCTACTATACAATTAAGCTATATCGTATGTGCTGGATAAGTATCTCACGCTCCAAGCTTGCGAGTGTTCTCAAAAGGGCTGTTTATTAACCGTTCGATGATGTGCGTGCGGCGGAATTATGAGGTGGTGGAGCGCGTACATTATACGTGAATTAGGGGAGTGAAATATGAGGTGGTGTGCGTGGATAACGTACCCGAAAAGGTTCTGTTAACTAGATTAAAATGAGACGCTTGGCGTCCGACACACAAAATGGTACATTTTTTTTTATTTATTTTTAATCACATATATTTACAATAAATTTTGCAAGTAGAAAATTTTACTTTCTAATTTTTTTTTTCTTCCTACTTTTTAATCATGCTTTTTCGGAAAAAAAAAAGTAAATTACTTTTAAAATAATCTCTCCTTCGTGCAAGAGCATAATCTTATATTAGAAGCACAATGTTTGAAAATTCTAAATATATTGTGAATTATTTTATGGAGGTTGAAATTCATTTCTCTTTATTAAATTTCTCATACGAAGTTTCTCCTTTAAATCAAATAAAGATCAACGCTCCTTATTAACTCCAACGAAGAAATAGGTTTGTTTATGGTTCAGAATTTTCAATTTTGAGGAGAGTGTTATTAATCGTAAGAGTATTTGAAATTGCGATGGTCTTGCAAATGATGATTTTATGCAGATAGGTGTGATGGTCGAATAATGTGTGGAGATAATTATAGTGTATGGACAAAGAGGAGTGTTTCTCAGATTTTTAGTAATTTTGAAATTTGGTAATAACGATTATTAGCCTTCAAATTTTATGATTACTTTGATAATGTACATACTTATTATACATATATTATTTAATAAAATAATATATTTAACACTTGATTTCTATATAAAATTTGTAATATTATTTAATATCGGGTTAAATCCATCAGTAGTCACTCAATTTGATTTGTTTCATCACGATCACCCAACTTTATACTTAATGTCACCATGACCACCCAAATTGATTTTGTTTCACTATGATCATCCAATTTCATATGACGTTTTATTATGGCCACTTAATTTCATATAACATTTCATTATTGCCACTCAACTTCTTTTTACCATTTTCATTAATTTTAAAAGAAGTAAAACGGTAACTTTGCATTATATATATATAAAGTAAATTTTTTTAAAAAAAGACTTATTTCAAACAAAAATGTTAGTTTAAAAAATAAAATAAAAACTTATTTTCAAAAAAAGTTAGTTAGAAAAATAAAATAAAATAAATATTTATTTTTGAAAAATGTTCCTTAATAAAATAAAAACTTATTTGAAAAAACGTTTTTAAATAAAATAAAAAACTTATTTTAAAAAACGTTACTTAGAAAAATAAAATAAAAACTTATTTTAAAATGAACGTTTTTAAAATAAAAATAAAAAAATATTATTTTTTTTAAAATTTATTTTATATATATAATGCAAAATTATTGTTTTACTCCTTTTAAAATTAAAGAAAATGTGAAAAAGAAGTTGGGTGATCATACTGAAATATTATATGAAATTGGGTAGTCATTGTGAAATGTTATATGAAATTGGATAGCCACAGTGTAATAAAATCAAATTTGGTAGTCATGGTGATACAAATATAAAATTGGGTGACCATGGTGAACAAGATCAATTTGGGTGGTCATGTTGATTCTAAATATAAAGTTGGGTGACTATTGGTAGATTTAACCATTTAACACTCGATTTTTTAATAGAATTTGTAATAGAAAGTTTTAAATTATCAAATATTTAGACTCAACGTACAGAATTATACAATTAAAAGTAACATCACTTTTTAATTATTTCTAGTTAGTTGATCAAATAAGTTAATTTATCATAAATTTGAATACCACAATCAATAATTAAAGTAGTAAAGGACATCAAAGATGATCAAGGAGAAATTCCAATTGTGTAAAAATTCTGAACACTTCATCAGTCAGTAATCCCTATAAATCGAAGCAAACATACAATACGGTCCAAATCCATCTACCCCGTAGAACTTCTGACATGAATTCCTGCAATCTCCTTTGATCCTACTGAATGTATGATCCTTCAAAACAAATCTCAATTCCTAATTTATACATTAGCCCTCCTCGACTGCGTGCTCCTAACGCTAAATCCCTACTCCTTGTCCTCACCTTAGTCTTCCTGATTTTGTGCTTATGCAACAGTTCCCGATTCCTAGCATCGGTTTATTTTCGGTGGATTAGGTGGTTTGTTGTTTGATCAAAAGATCTTGTGTGTTTTCATATGTACTTTAATATGAAACAATATAGCTTGATCAATAAAATATATTTTGGAAGATTTATGAATCAAGTAATATGTGGTAGTTGAATTTTGGAATCAATAAATATTTTGGATCATCAAAAAATTGATAATAAATTCGTTTCAACATACTTTGGACGTTCATAATGTGTATATTTATAATAAGTAGTGTTTGTCATGAAAATGAATTCAATAAACTTAAAATCGAATATTATTGTAATTCGGATAACTATGTCAGTATTTTTATAATAATTTTTCTCTCGATATTCGGTTGAGGGGATTGAAAATACTTTGAAAAGCCAGTTCAAATGACTACAATTCTTCTAAAAATAATCTTATCTAAATTCCAATATTTTCTATGTGAAAAATGTTTTCCAAGTTGCAACTGAGAATTTAGAACATAACTTGTGCGACTCTTTGACACTCTTTAGATTTCTAATTGCATTCTCTTGATCATATTTGATTTTTTTGAACATCTTGAACTCTTTTAAGGACTATACTACCAATCCCAACTCTTTTAACTTTAATTAGGACTCAATAATTCATATTTTGATTTTGATTATAATTCAATGAAGTCCTAATACAATTCGATCAGAATTTAACTTTGATTAAGGAAATTATCAATTACAAGTCTATATTTTGGAGACTTGGAGTCAAACTATCCCCTTTATTTTAAAAGTTGCACTGTTTCGTTTTTCATCTAAAATCTTCTACCTTCCAATGATGATTTGAAACGATATCTAGCACCACCGAATTAAAGCTGCAAGTCCAAAACCTCTTAATATTTTCCTAATTTTAACGTAAAGTTGCATAGATTTTTTTTTTTCTTCCATGTCAATTATCATCATGAGGGGATCGAATCTAAAATTGTTAAATAGATTATGGAGTCAATCTCACTTTTACATATCAAAAAAACTATTTTCACTCTATCTGAAAGGTTGATAAATTCCTTCCTAATTTTCTCAAAAAATAAAAAAATTCCCCTAGTTGAATTCCTTGTGAGCATTAATTTGAAGAAAGTGTGTGCTTTATTGTGTAAGAAGAATGGGATTTGCTTAAAAAGAAAAGTGTATTATTACTGATACGAAGTTACAGTCAGTCTACTTATTTTTCTCATATATTTACAAGAGAAACTAGATAACAGTAACAGCAACAGCTTCAACTACAGGCCAAGCATTATCATAGATAAAGCAGTGGTGGGACGAGAGATGGACCGAAAAACAAAATTCAGACATAAAGTCATTATTCGACTAACTTTTTCTAGGAAGCTCGACTTATATGGTATGACTGTAACACAGTGAGCTTAGATTAAGAAGCTGCAGCTAGGGGAGGCAAACGAGATGCCTCTTGAAAGAACTTGGGAGGAGAATCAGTTTCATCAATTTCATATCGGTTTTCAACCTCCTCTTCTTCTTCTTCTTCAGCGTCCCACAAAAATCTAGCATATGAGGCTAGCACATAACTGCACGGGCATTAGAACGTGTTTAGATTCGGTAAAAACATATAAGATAACACATTTATTGTACAATTTGATTGGCTATAAGATGCTCATCAAGAACTCAAAACCAAATTATTAATCCATGACTCTTTTGAATAAATAATACGGAGGAATGAACAAGCGAGCTTGTGTCCCTTTACGCGAGCCTAGGAAGATGAAATTGTTTATGAGAGGTCGCAGACAAGGGTGGAAAACAGTTCCCATAATATGTCAAGTTGGAAGAAATCGTCATCAAGGCATACGCGACTTCAAATCAATTCATGAAAGTTAGTGAATAATGCGTGAACACGTAACAGAATTAGTGAGAAATTCACCAATAAATGACCACCACTTATCATATGAAACAACTACATCCAATTACCTTATTATACAGGAGTTGTCAAAGGCCGTGTTGTTTCGTTTGTGTTTGTGATGAACATTTAAGTTTGGAAGAGAGGACGAAATTACCAGTCATTGGGGTCAGTTTTAACAGCTCGATTAAAATAAGCTTCGGCTCGAGCAGCATCCTTTTTAGTCTGCCATATTAGATCAGCATAGAGTGATAAAACACTGCCATCACTTGGATCAGCCAAAATTGCCCTTCCGCAATACTCTTCTGCTTTTGCAAAATCTCCTTTAACCTACAACGTATTAATAACTTCCCCCAATCAAATTTCACCACAACTAGAAACATTTAAAATTTGGATCATTTTGATCAAAGAATGGTATAGAATTTGGATAAGTTTGATCAAGAATAGTATACAATTAGGGAACAAGAAGGGCAAAGAATTTGGATCATTTTGATCAAGAAAAGCAAAGAATTTGGATTATTTGATCAAGCAAAGCAAAGAATTTGGATCAAGATTTGGATTATTTTGATCCAGAAAAGCAAAGAATTTGGATTATCATAAAAAATGTAAGCAAATTCAGTACTAATTTATTTTGGTCCGTCTAGAATCAATTAAACATCGTGTGCTACTTTCTAAACTTCAAGATTGAATAATATCAACAAAAATTGCATGCTAGGATTTAATAATTAAATAATTATTTTCACATTTAATACAAAATTTCTACCTCTTTCAAGAACTTGGCATAATTTGCTAACAAGAGAGAATTGCTAGGATTTGCTTCAATCATTTTTTGATAATAAGAATCTGCACTCTCATTCCCATTCCAGCTATTCGGATCTTGTGAACCGGATCCCAACCCATCATCCGACCCTCTTCCGCCACCACCCCCGCACACCCTGCCACCACCTACTCCGCTTCCACCGCCCATCACAAAAGCCTGCGGCACACTTGCATTATCTGCCACCGCCACACACCCTTCTTCCTCCGTCGCCCCCAGCCCGGAGCTAGACAGCAACATGGACCCGGACCCCACCTCTTGCCCTTCTCTTCCACCTTTGACCTTAATAGGCTTGGGTGTCCCTGCCCGCTTCACACTCTTCTTGGGCTTCAACGATTCCCTGAGATCTGACTCCAATATGTGTCCGGTTCTCCCCGGGCTATCTTCAAACCTCAACGACGTTTTCAAGCAGACCGATCGGGCTCTTGTCAACTGCGGTATAATATCGGATTCGGGTGATGACCCGACTGTTGAATTGGGTATCCATGAATTCAAGATTGGTGATGAAGAGCTTCTCAATAACATTATTCTTTATCTTTCTTGGTTTGATTTTGAAGATCTATTTAGAGAGAGAAAGGAAGCTGTGCTACCTCTGAGTCCTCCGTGTTGGAGGAGAGAGTGTGGAGACCATTGAGTTTATACCAAATTTTATAGGAATGGAGAGTGGTTGAATGAGTGGAAAAAGACAAACTCGTTATTAAGGTAAATTCCACTATACGTCCTCGATGTTTCATACATGTAGCTTCTATGTCCCCAATCTTTTATGTACTAATATCGTATTCCCAATCTTCAAATAATAGTGACAATTATATTTTCATCTAATAAAAAATAGGAATGACAAAATGTCTCGTCCCGCTGAAAAAAAAAAGGTGAGAGTGGGGACCATACCTTGATCCCATCCTAACTCAAATTTTTACAATTAAATAGTATGAGACATGACAATATTTTAATTCATATCTTGCCTTTTAGAATTTCTCAACGAAACGAAAAAGGGTACCCTGATCCACCCTAATGTGACCCTAACTGATACAATTTATTTGAAATTCAAATGATACGAACATTTAAGTTGAAATAAGGCTATAAAATTTCATGAACGGTAAGAAATTCTAAATTTCATTAACACTAAGAGATTCTATCATATTGAAGTCATTCTATTAATTGTTTTGAAATAATTTTTTAAAAATAGGCCATTATAAAAGTTTAAGACACAAGTGCAACAAAAGGTAAATTAGAAATACGAATGTCACACTTAAGAAATGTTTGGACCCATGGAGAAATTTACACTACTTTTATGGTACAGCGTGGAATTGTTCAAATAGATAACCCTGTGGGCCACTAGGATATGGGCCCACTTATAGGTGAGACCAAAAGTGACCCATCAAAGTGAAAAACAAAATATCTAAAAAACAGGTACAAGAATAATTATCAGCGGTAGAATAAATTTTATTATATATATATTAAAAATTATCGCGTCGTCCTCAAAAAAAAAAAAAATTAACAAAGACGTACCAGATACAAGTACTACAATCCTAATCGATAAACAAATGATTTCAGTCGAGATGGCGATAAACTAAAAAAAGGGAATAAATTTTTCATGGGACCTATACATTTATTTATAATTTACAGTCACGATACATAAGATTTCACTAATAGTTGTGATCTATACATTTATTGGTTCTAAATCTATCACAAGTCGTAATAAAAGACGAAAATGTGTAGTATGAAATATAATATATAGAATAAATATTATTCTATCACATCGCAAACGAAATGATAAAATAAAATAATGTTACTGGATTGGATTTTGTGATCATTGAATTGTTCCATTTGTTTGTTTCTGCAGTGTAAACATGGCCGTTGATTTTGGGTGTGCTTACTGCTTAGTGGTTTTTAGTGGGCAACCACTCGCGTTGCGACATTGACTCCTACTGATGGAAAAGGAGTTCCAGTTAGTAATAATGTTAGCATTAGCGGTGTAAGAGCACCCGTTTAAACAGTCACATTTTATGTGTTTAATTATAAGTCACCGTTGTCAATCATTCATTTCAAACTTTTTTTCTCACTCATTTTCAATCACAAATTTTCACATAAAACTTTTTTTTTTTTTTTTTTTTTACTTTTTTACTACACATTAATTAAAAAATTTATTATTCAAAAACTCGTTCTTTCCAAAAATTTATTATTATTAATGTCATGTAATTGTTATATAAATTAGTACTTGTCACCAGTGATATTGAATAGTATTNTTTTTTTACTTTTTTACTACACATTAATTAAAAAATTTATTATTCAAAAACTCGTTCTTTCCAAAAATTTATTATTATTAATGTCATGTAATTGTTATATAAATTAGTACTTGTCACCAGTGATATTGAATAGTATTACTCTTTGGCTATCGATGGATAAGTTTTTCTCTTCCTTTTCTTTTTACTAGTCTTATTTTTAATTCAAGTGTAAATTGCATCCATGGCCACATAATATTGAGCAGATTTTCAATTGAGCCATTATTGAAATTCAATTTAATTTTAAATTTCACCTCCATGTTACATTCTAACACGTATTAACCTGAAATTGATGAAATTTTCTTATTTGAAAGTTATATCATTACTGATAAATCAATGTGTGGCACCTAAAAACACAAACAGTAAACGATGGTTATGAAAATATATTAAGCCTTGAGCGAAGTTTTTTTTTGTGAAGTAATTTTGTGGAAAGTGATTTTTTACGAAGAAAGAGAGAGGAAGTTGAGCAACATCTAAGTCCTCCGTGTTGGTAGAGAAAAAAACGAAGAATGAGCTAAAACTGGATTTTAAAGGAACTGAGTGTTTGAATGGGTGGATTTAAAGGGAAAAATGGACATAGATTCTTTAGAAGTGTTAATAATTAAGGAAAATTGCATTTATTTCGAAAGTTATGTTGTTGTGACAAATCATTTTTTTGTCGCATTTTAGTTCTCAACTTTCCATAAATTAATATAGTTTATCTCCCTCGACGATTTCTTCAATTTTATGATTAACTCAATAATGTGACTTGGATGCGAGTTTTTAGTAAAGGATAAAATTATCAAACCTCTCGAACTTCCATGTAATAAGGAGAACGCTAATATTATTACAAGTATTAAAAGACGAAAATAAATTAATGGAGAAAATTGTCCCCCTCTTCGCCCACCGTACCACCACCATCACCACCATGATTGAGTTAATATAAAATTCTCATAAACTGACACTAAGGCTAACTTTGCTGATTTATGGAAGGTTGGAGAAGAATTCGATAAAAATAGATCAGAGAAGATTGAATCTATTAAAAAAGGTTGGGGACAAATATGAAGTTTTTGATTCGGGACTAAAAGTAAAAAAATATCTACAAGTAGCATTTTTTAAAATATCTACTTTTGGCACTTATATTTCCCGGTTTAGGATCTTTTGAAGTGAATTTTTCACTTTTCAGTACATCTTTGTCATCTTATATTTGAAATGTGGACTTAATCGACTCTAATATATTTTTACTAATAATGTTCGAAAATATCTG
>CAIGRN010040374.1:0-18029 GCA_903798345.1 Fraxinus anomala
CCGCCACCACCCCTCGGACCACTGGAACGAGTACCCCCAGCAGACATACCACCGTATCCCAAGCGATCATTGCCCAAAGCAGCAGTTGCATAGGAAAGGGGAGCTGTTGGTGGGTCTGACGAAGGCGGCCTATTTTTGAGATGTGGGGGAACATAAGCTGATCGACCTCCACGGGACTGGGTGGATGACGTCCCTACAACACCCCGGGTGCTGCATTCTCAACTGAATCAGCCCAAGATGTTGGCATACTCAAAAAAATCAAATTTTAGCCTTTTTCTCGGAATTCCAATGAAAATCCCAAAATTTTCGACACCATCAAACCTTTAGAAAAAATCCCAATTTTATATTTCCGCAGATCCTCACGTCAAAAATCCTGATCAAAACATATCAAAATGCAGAAAAGCAAAACCATTAGCGAATATATAAACATAAACATAAAAGGCCAATTCCGATCTACACTTTTCCACACACAAATATCTACACAAGCAAAATATATGTGCAAATAGAGCAACAAATAATTTAGTAACTGCTTAGAATGCAGAATGCAATCCTTTTTGAAAACCCAAATCCATACAAATAAAAAAAAAATAACTTGATAAAAAACGGTATCATTTACCCACGTCTCACAAAAATCCACACAAACATGAAGAAGTAGGTACATACAAATAAAATCGAAGAAGAACCCTAATTTTGCGGTGCGCAATAGAGGAGGCAAAAATATCGCGTTGTTTAGCTTTTCAATTTCTCTCTCTCAAAAGGTCAAAAGCTTTTCTATCGGCGCGTATATATGTAGCGTAAATTAAACGCATTATGTACCTCAGTTCATTTTGCGTCTCTGCTTACGTATAGGTTTGCTTGGCCATTCTATTATTAGAGATTCTCATCTCCCCCAAAAATTAATTATCTACCAGAAATTGAAATTAATATTATAATTTTAGTAAATTTTGATAAAAATGGATGAAATGTGTGATTAAAAAATTATAAATCTCATAAAATGTGTGATTAAAATTAATTAACCCCTAAATATATCCCATGTTTTGTTTAATTAAAAAAATTGATTTTAATTTAAGTCAAAATCAGCGATTAAAAAATGAAAACAAAAAACGTATAACACATTTAATAGCTTATTGGACAGCACGTACCAACCCAACAAACATGCACTATTTACTACAAAATAAATGAAGAAATCCCATAATTACAGCCCTCGCCTCAAAAATGAAAACCCCCAATTTCTCGTAAACCATTTTCGTCAAAAATCAAAACCTCAAATCTTAGATTCAAGAAAATCCCAAATTATCACTATGGCTTTGTTATAAATAATATATGATCGATAACTCAATTGACCGATTTTAGTCTTGTCATCTACAATAACGTCCTAGAAATATATGTTACTTATCTAGGTTTTGGCTGTTTTCATTGGTTGCTGAGGTCGGCCTTACCAAATCATTATTAGATTGAGGATGTGGTTGGGTCATTAGGCAATGGTGGCATGCTATCACATAATCATTACTCGTGGTTGATTGGTTGAATGAGAGGTATTGAACCGGAGTTACCAAGTGCCAATCCAGGATTTGTGAGTGAAGAGACGTGGCAGTGGTGGCAGGGATTCAGACATCGTTATGTCTCTATGGATAACAGTGGCCTCCAACTTGAGCCGATCTCAAGGGTATTGCTTCTGACCTTAGTGATTAAGAATTAAAAGGACGATTTATTTATTCGTTCTTTAATGAGGTCAAAGTTCGAACTCCAACATAAACTTTAATGATCACAATTGAAATTAACCCTTGAAGTTGGATTGCGTACGGAACTCAGGTTTCAGAAAAATATCATTTTTAGGAGTTAGTACTTAGTATTAATATTTTAAAAGGCAGTAGGATATCTGTCCAAAGAAGGTAAATGGACAAAGGTTCAAGGATATACTAGAAATCATATTGAGGTCGAAATGATAGTTAAAAAAATTTTAAAAAATACAAAAGCTGAGGTCGAAAAGAAGGTAAATGGTCAAAGGTTCAAGGATCGACTAAAATCGGCCAATTGAGTTGACGAGCATTTAGTCAAATAAGAAAGTTCAACTTTCTGGCATCGTGAATAAAATTAGAATTTTGTTAAATTTACATTTATCTAGATTTGGATTGGTCAAATTAATTGGAATTTTGTTAAAATTACATTTATATAGATTTGGATTGGTCAAATTTTGTTTATCTTTGAGATCTGCTGATATTGATTTGGAATTAATAAATACTTTCTACTAATTTCAGTTTAAGAATTTGCTAGTTACTACCTATCAAAAAAGAATTTGCTAAATACTAGGTATAACATTTCTTGATTATCATGATTTGTTTTTGGCACTTTAAAGTGTCATTTTTTAATCCTAGTATTATTGCTAAACATTCTTCTAATTAGAGGTGTCGAGACGGGTCACGGCTATGAGCCTGTTACTGTTGTGTCATGGACCGACCAGCTCTATTGTCGAGTGCTACACTCGACTACAGAGGTCTGCAACCCACGTAAGCTAACAAGCGCGAGTTGCTAAAAAGTTGGAAAAAAATAATAATAAATTGCCAAGAAACAGTTCAATCCCCAGGCCAAGCCAGGTCAGCCTTGTCTTGACAGACCATGCAGGACCCAAGCCTAGCCCGGCATGCCAAAAGAAAAGGGAAATGCCAATTGCCTGGGGTGGTTGAGTTTGTGAAACTGATTAAAGAGAAACTGTTCATTGTGACTTTACACCGGAAAGAATTACAAGTTGCAATAATTTTATACACATTTGGTACTGAACTTCAACCAGAGTGGGTGTTGGAGGGCTCTGGTATAAGCTACTGGTATTGTCACGAGTTTCTTAGTCCTCCCAACATATGCTCTCTTTGTTAAATTATCGTAGTCGTTCTTCTCAATGGCATCCAGGATCATCCTATACAACATTAAGGATGACCACACCTGAAAATTACAAGCACATTAGCATTAATTAGTGAAGTCCTAATCTCAATCACGACAGATAATATTAATCAAAACAAAATTGCGAGTGGGCATACATTGTTATTGTGGAGTTGTATGCACATTTTCATTACGAATAAGACTGAAGACTATAGTGGCTGCCTTACGCGTGAGTGTATCAATCTAAAATTGGCCTCATAAATATTCTTGCATGTATGTAGGAATAATAGAATGACCTGTACCAAGTATACACTTCAACCCAATGTGCACTTCAAATTTCATGAAGGTCGATTCACAGTCGAGAGGATAAGTGTATAATATGATTGTACTTCGTTGGGTCTAACGTATAGGGATGACAAAAAACTTCAACAAACTCAATACTTGCGGGCCCAATTCCGAACGAGGCTGCGATTACCCGCTTAATCGAGTATTCAGGTCGGGGGAGGGGTAAAGGGTTCCCCGCCCCGTTTAATTTTTTTTAGAATTCAATAGTTTAAATGAAAAATTTCACGAAATTTCATTAGTTATAATAGAAAATGATAACTAAAATTATCTTAAAAAATATGACAAACAAGCCTTAGTTTATCAAATATATTTGAATAATTTAACTTTAAAAAATAAGTAAAAATTAAAAAATATATTATTGTCACGGTCTAATGAATGTGGGCAATAAAATGAATTATCATAAACTAAAAAAAAAAAAAATTAAACGGGGCAAGGGCCCCGTCCCGTCCTGCCTTAAATGGGTAATGGGGCGGGGGATGGGGGAGGCTGCCCCACCCCGCACGTCGCCATCCTTACTAATGTATGTACATGCACTATGTAGATGTAGTGCATCATTAATCAGATGATATATTGTGCTGGTGCGATATGAGATTTGGATCGTCCAAGACATATTAGCATGGTGCAATTCTCAATTCGAAACCATGCCTCTCTTTAGGAGGATAAGTAGAGATATTTGGTGGGATGTAAAATAGATAAAGATCCAACTTTCAATTCATTAGTAGGATCTGGGTTGTCCTACGTGACCGCCAAGTCCGTGATTAACTATTGACACGATATGCCAAACCATGTCTCGTTACAAGTGAACTAGAAATCATATAGTACTAGTCTTTTTGTGTTACTATTTTTTTTTTTTCGAGTCCGTTATCGATTTTATCTGGTTTTCTTGAGATTTCTAGTGATTTTTCTCCTATGCTAAAGATGCAATTCACACTTCTCACAATGCATTTGTACTGATATTAATATGCATGTAATGAAACATTACCGGCCACCGACTAGCCTTGGCAAGCTGAGAAGCTCCCTCTTCAGCCTGGTTGAAGTAGAACCTTGCCCTACTGATCTGCTCTTTCATGAATTCTCTCCAGCCATCTGTCACCTTTCTTGAGAAGACATCCTTATCGCTCAATCCATACTTCACAAGGTCATCTTGTGGAAGATAAACTCTCCCTCTCGATGCACTGCAAGAACACAAAACACGACAAGAAATAAGACTAATGTCATAGAGTCGACTGCACGAATCATTTTGACATGGACACTCACTCTTCTCCAACATCTCTAAGAATGTTTGTTAGTTGATTGCCAATGCCTAGAGAGAGTGCTGCATTATAAATGCTTTGAGTAGAAAGAGATGATTCTGGTGCAATTCCCATTATTGGAACACTCATTAGGCCAACTGTTCCAGCCACATAGTAGCAGTACTGATAGAGTTCCTCGAAATTCGCGTATCGTTTTTTCCTTGTATCCATTCTCATACCTTCAATCATGTCCTTAAAGGGCTGTTAAGAAAACATTTGATTAGTACTTGAAATTCGTGAATACTAAGGTTGATTAAGCTTATTTTACGTACCTTGATGTCTAATGGGAACTTGTACAAGGTATCCGTGAGTGCAGCATCAAGCATGTCATAGGGACGTCCCTCGAATATGTCTTCGAGTCTCTCATCCCACCTATCGAGAACAGAAGAACTCATATACCCCGCATTGGGGCCATCAACCAATTCATCAGTCCTCCTGCACCAGACTGCAGAGAAGCATTTCTATTGAACCGTCATAGAAAAAGTTGAGCAAAAACAAAGTAACAAGTAAATTATTTGCCACTTACCATAAATAGCCCATATAGCTTTTCTTCTCTCTTCTGTCATCAAAAGTGTTCCTGCATCATAAGCAACTTATAAGTTTTATCAAACTACTTATGTAGAAATTCAAATGATTTCTAGGGTCTGCACCCCAACCCAACACCCCACAAAGAAAAAATAAAGCAACAAGCAGGGATTTGAAGATGAACCTAAGTAGAAAGTTTTTGCGTATTCTTCACATATGTTCTTGCATTGATCATATGCTTCTTCAAGAAACATGGGATGGAAACTCGGTTTCCTACAAATATCATGAGTAGCCAAACCATTGGATTGTGATTGTCTTCGGACAATTTCGAGTACGATTTTATCGGTTCCTCGAAAGAATAACTTTGGAGGGAAGGACTCATTGTTTCTCTTAGGAACAGCAATAGCCATTTCAGCTCTTGCAGTCGTTCTTCTATTTCTATGAATCAAGAATCTTCCATCACCTGATCTGATACAAGGCTTACATGCATATGAAAATGCTGCACACATTTTTGCAACTAAAAAATGGAAATTTATGAAAAGTAATGGCCTTAATTAGGGTTACTACACAAAACTAGGTGAGAATTGTGTATTGAACCGCAACCTTTCTCCCTCTCTATCTTGGGGAGTTATTATATATGTGGAGCGTAGGATGATTCTACTTCTCCAACTCGTGTTTCAAGAATGGCTGGCTTGTGGCACTTATATTGGATATTCGCGTCATTATATTAAGTCGTCCTAATTTCCTAATAAAGGAATTTGTGGGTGAAGACGGTTGGTTTGTATGGAGAGAAGACAAAGAGATGTGAGAAAATATCGTCTTAATAAATATACTTATTTAAAAGCATTTTAAGTCATAAATCACTTCGACTTAAACTATGAATTACACATAAAAATGTGATTAAAAGAATAAACCGACGCATTGACATAATTGTATAGCATAACAATGAAAAAGATGCTTATTTGTCTTATGTATCAAACTTAACAAAAAAACATTGTTTCTTGAAATTGTCTTCTTATGCAACTCAACTGAGGATCTAAACGACATTAGATACCCTTTTAAACCCTTTAATTTTCATGTTTTGTCCTCTAATTAATGGTATCTCATACTAAGGGATTTAATTTAATACCACGAAGAAGTCAAGGAAAGAAAGCAAAAGAGTTATATATGGTGATAATAATTAGATTAACATAGTACTAACAATGTAGTTGATGTCCTTTCTTGTATATGAGCTTTCCTTAGTGATAAATACTTTTACCTTGTTGTGTTTACATAATCAAGAACCTTCTATTCATCTTTGTAATTAACTGCAACTAATTAATTAATTGTGTAAGAAATGGAGAGATAACGTATACATCATTAAGCAAATTACCCATATTCTCGTAGAATTGACGTGGCATGTTAAAATTTCAATACTGTTTAGTATAAAAAATAATAAATAATGTACAAGCGTGTATGCGCTCTTAAAAGGTTGATTTTTTAATATGAAAATTGTTGTGATATTAGACGCTAAAAAATCAAACGAGAAAGTGAATATAATTAATTAAAATAAGGGAAAAATACTAATTATTAAATTTACATGATTCTCATTTATAAATTATAATAACGTTGTACCTGGTCACAAAGAAGCGTTTGTAGTCCAACGGTTAGGATAATTGCCTTCCAAGCAATAGACCCGGGTTCGACTCCCGGCAAACGCATTTTCATTTTTCTGAATTTTGATTTTGAATTTTTTTAACCTATTGAAGGAAATTTCTTCATTTATTGCGCAATATGTTATATTAAAGGATAATTTAGTTGAGCCCTTGATTTTGGAAAACAACCACCAATAAAGTTTGTGTTGAAATTCAGCCTTAATGATGGGAATAAAGTTAAGTACACAATATTGGTTGACAACAATGTTTTATCAAAATCAAAGCCTATGATATAAACAATTTTTAAAATGGATGAATAGATGATGTCAAATAGGACGTTGTTAACGAATGTTGTACATATAACATGATTCTAATGATGGAGACATGTTGAGCCTATTAACAGTGGGCTCGAAGGGGTCCGTAATTGAGTAGTGTTGCAAAAAGTTGTGAAGAGAACGGTCAACTTAAAAAGTTTATCACAGATAAAATTGATATTTTGAGCCCTAATGAAGTTAGTAATGTATTTATGTAGACCGTTTACCATCATCAGTTTAAGTGATACTAAAAAGACATTAATTAATTTGCCATCTTAATGCAAGGATATGGTGTTAGAGAAAAATAAGTGATTTGAATAATAAAATATCAACTAAATAATAAATTTAAAATAAATTAATAGGAGAGTGTGAAATATTGATATAAGAGAATCGCAAAAATCATTATCTAAAAAGTCGTGTGGCCTTCCCTACAGACGATGCACTTTCAACTCTATACGACTTTAGATCAAACATTTATAGCTCATAGTTAGTTATCATTCTATAAGCACAACCATTAGGAGAGAAAGAACAAGTCGTATATCGAGTTGTCAAAACTATAAAAATGTAATATGAAATATATAGAGAGTATTCTTTCAAGATGAATGTATAAACAATGAAAAATCCCATCCATTTTATTATAAAAATATCAACCCCACTTTCATGAAAATTATACCATTCAATATAACTTACATTCTAAAATTTTATTTTAAATCTGAAAGTTAAAATAAAAATAAAGAAAAAACTGAAAAATTAAATCAATTTAAAATTTGAAAGGTTAAAGCTTTATACTGTTATAACAACCCCGTAAAGTTTAAACCTTCAAAATTAATATATAAAGTGACAACATTATATTATGTAATAAGTGTAAGTGTCTTTTGAATTTGGACATCGCATTCGTTTGAAAGAGTCATAATGAATTAAGCTTTGAATAGGCCCCTGTTGCCAAACTTCAATTCCCCGCCATACACTATCAATTTAGGATCGGTTTATAACGAATTGTGTTGTCATGCGTTCTTATCTTAATTTTAGTAAGAGTTTCTAGGGAAGTCCAATCTCATAGTCATGACCTCATGACAACTCATATATATGTAAGTCCTTCAAAAATGCGTGTGATCCACACCTCGCGAAATTTTTCGCCTCGACATTCATTTATGAGCAAACTCTTCATGATATCGCAATCATTAGCACTGTCACCATAGCAATGATCACAAATAATATAATGCTATTACGAGTCACGTATTGTAAATTATTTCTATTATATTGAACTTTCTTTATGGGATCTTCAATCACAAATGTTGAATTACTCTAGAAGTTAACTCCATTGTGGACTTAAAGCTCATCCCTCTCGATGATTTATTTTTGTCCATCATTGACTACAATTTATTCATGTATCTCTTGAACAATAATTTAGTATCATCAATTTTAATTACACAAAATTCACCAAGCTCTTATTTTCCTCATATAGAATTGCAAATTCTACATATCTGAAAATTCTCCTTAAACATCCATATCAACCATATTTTGAGTGCTTTCAGCATCACTTGTAAAAATGCGTCGTGCACCATATTATCCTAGTTCACCATAAAAAAGATTATGGAATGCGTCATGCACCACCATATCGACCAAATTTTAAAAAAGAACAAATTAAAATAAATTAAAATTACCAACGGCCATTATTCTGTCATCAATCAAATTTTCAACATCAGGTATTATATCGGAAAGTTACCGATCGAGATTTCACCAACCAAACTTTCAACAGAAAAAATGCACTCCATCGACGATTTTTAAATCAATAGATTCAATGTTTAGCATCTAGATGGAATACAAACTAGATAGACGTTTGGTTCAACTAAAAGAGTTGATTAAAATTTAACTTTATGAAAATCTATTAGAAATATGACGTTTATTTAAAATAAATATGGACTAGATGTTAAGCCCCTGTTTAATAGAAAAATTTAGATTTTTATCATAATTAACTTCTCAAACATATATTTTATGAGCTCTTATCAAAAATTTTAAAATTTATTAAAAATCTGATTTTAATTTCCATCAAATAGGGGCTAAAATTACAAGATCAACACAAATTAATTGTGAAACTAAAAATATATAAATTCCGAACATATAGAATCATACTCACCTCGTTTCTTCAAATTTGCTTTTTCAGATTCAATGTTAGATGCAGCCCCAAATTATGTGAAATTTTTGTACATTAGGTTTAAATCATCGTTATCCTCCAAAATATTTGAAGGAGGTCAGAAAACTTCCACCGTCGATTTATTATCACTAATTTGTAGTAAATTTTTTGTCCGAATTGATTGATCTATTTGGAATGAAAGGAGCTCATTGGTAGACCCAAACCTTGTATCTTGGTGTGAAACAACCAACTATTAATGTTATAAGTAAAAAACTTGTTGTGCTTAAAATTTTACCAAATCAATAGGGGGCGATTATGTGTCAATTATGTAAAAGATTTGGTAAAATTTTAGGTACATGTAGAATCTCTCGTGTAATAAAGCCAAACAATCAGATACTGGTCAATCATGGCAAAGGGAAAGAGGAGAGAGAGAATGGAGAATATAAATAAACATAAATCCTTATTTTTGGAATCAGCAAATATTAAGTGCACCACGTAGCTCACCAAGATTCCAAAAATATTGAACATCATTTTAGGTGTTAACATATCATAGACCTATTAAATATATCATAATTCTTTGCATTTAATTAAACTTATAATTTAATATCACTAGTGATAGTATCTAAAATGATGTTAAATACCAGTAGATCCGATCCCAGTGGACATGATAAAAACTTTCTACTGCTAAAGTGGCAAGATAACATTGCTTAAAATTCTTTGCAGCAGTCATATATTTAGAGAACTATACTTACGGTTCTTTCCGCCACATCAGCAGTGGAAAGTTTCTATTATGTTCACTGTGAGCAGGAAATCAATTTTATAAATACCAGTAGTGCTAAATAACATTAATTACAATATTTTCAACAAAACCTAAATAAAAACTCAAATATGGGTGTTTCAGTAAGGGGCAAAAGATATATATATCCCAGAATTAATCGAAGAATAAACACTCAATTTTATTGAACAGAATAACCCAGTAAACACCCCCAATAAGCACAAATTTTTACCTTGCTTAAAAAGCTGAACAAGTCCACAGACGAGCTTTTCGAATTCAACTTGCATTTCATCTCAATTTTTTTTCCAAGAAACCCTGGAAAAAAAAAATCAAAAATCGAATTTCAGCAATATTGTTGAATCATTGGTGCTTCAGTAAAGGGCAAAAAATATGAAAGAAAAGGGATAGGGTAATGGGTAACATCAATTGAAAAGAAAAATAATAATGAGTAAAAAATTACGAGGGTGACTTGCCACAGTTAAAAACCTTTTCTAGGAGGCCAAGCGTTACCAACTATAAAAAGTTAGTGTGTCAACAAGGAAACTAGACAAATCTAAGAAGAAATCAACCAAAATACGAACATAATATATGTAAGTTAACGGTTCGTGTGAAATAGACACAAAAGGCAATCAAATAACAAAGATATAATTGAGCCTTGATATTGAGTTATGATGAAAGGAAGAAGGGTTTTTTGCATTTTTGAGGAAACAATGGTAGGACAACTTTGGTTTCTTAGTTGGACACTTTGGGAGGCAGGCAGAAACTTGACAACAGGAGTGGAAGAAACGTCCAAAAGGACTATTTGCACACAAAACCAAGAGGATACGGGGAGTCAGTGTCAAGATTGGAAGAATGGGGATCAAATTAACACAGAACTAATGAATTAGGGACCATTTGTGCAAATTTCCCTAAAAAAATAAATCTACACGTCTCATCAACTTATCAACATAGGTGAGGTTTTACTTTTATGTTTTTTTTTTTTTTTTCCCTAGAATTTCTTATTTAGCTCCTCTTTGTTGTAGATTTTAATAAAAGTTGATGAAATGTGTTTAGAAATTGTGAAATGCATGATTAAAATTAATTGTTAACTTTGATTTGAGATTAATCTATAACAAACTATGGCTTAAATTTGTAAAGTTTCTTTCTAATTATGCATTTGAAAATAGTAAGCCTCCGCTTGGATATAAATTTAAGTCAAAATTAAACACTAATTTATATTACTCAAAAATTATCTCGTGAACTCACTACTATTTCTCTTTATAAGTCACTTATGAATATACCAAACGAAGACTAAGTTAAGACAAATTCCATCTTACAATCTTTAGACTTGCATATCATATTTAACTTTTTTTACATCGAAGAGTGACATGTACAACACGATGAATTTGATCTGAAAACATTTATTTTCTACAATACGGTGCTAAACCACTTGAACTAAAAACTTATTGGCCATTGCTGCAAGGTATCTACCAAAGCTTTAATTATAAATAACATTCATTTCCTTTCATGGAAATGGCATAAACCACAATCTTTCAGTTTACTTTCACATTTCCTTCTACCCTTTCTGATCTAGATTTGTCTATGTAGTATTAATTAAGGCATGAATGTTGCAAGCAATCTAATTAATTTTGAGTGCACCTTCGGATTATCCTTTCATGGAAATGGCATAAACCACAATCTTTCAGTTTACTTTCACATTTCCTTCTACCGTTTCTGATCTAGATTTGTCTATGTAGTATTAATTAAGGCATGAAAGTTGCAAGCGATCTAATTAATTTTGAGTGCACCTTCGGATTACCGAGTTACTGTACATGACCATGCAAAAAATAAGGTTTTAACTTCTTCTTTTTTCAAATATTGTTCAATATTATCTAACGCGCACGTTACCGAACAATCCACTAGTGTGTATGTGGGTATACATATGCCCTTCATGGCACTCAAATAAGCCACCAACATTTCTACTTCCTTCAAATTCTAAATTTTCTTATCCTTATAAACAACAGCTATGGCTGAAGCATACTCAACTAGTCTATTCAACTCATTTGATAGTAAGAATTTTATTATGAATATTGTTGTAGATGAAGGCTATGGAGTTAAGGGTCTTTCTGAGATAGGTCTTCAGAAAATTCCTAAGGAATATATTCACCCTCCTGAAGAACACTTCACTACCAGCACCGTACTAACTCAGGAGTCCATACCTATGATCGACCTCTCGAATTGGGGCGACCCAAGGGTGGCAGATATGGTATGCAATGCAGCAGAGAAATGGGGTTTCTTCCAGATTGTCAATCATAGGATACCAATACAAGTGTTTGAGAATATGAAAAATGCAGCTCATAAGTTCTTTGAATTACCATCTGAGGAGAAGAAGAAGTATTCGAAAAAAGAATTGAAGAAGACGAATAATGTTCGTTATGGGACGAGCTTTAATCCTCAAGTGGAGAAGGCACTGGAGTGGAAAGATTGGCTTGGCCTCTATTATGTTTCTGATGAAGAGGCTGCTGCATTATGGCCTTCCATTTGCAGGTTACAGTATGAACTTTTACAGCATTAATTTCCAATAAGAGTTGTGTTCTTATCTTATCTTTACAGTAGCAAAGTGAGCTTTATTCTCAATAAATTTGGGTTCGGCTATACGAATCCCTTTTCAGCATTACTCGTTTGGTGCATTCTTCAATTTTGTGTAGGCCATATGTCATCAACTTCAGTTTCTCTCTTAATTAACCAACATTTATCTGCAGAGATGAAGCACTGGAATACATGAAGAAGACTGAACTTGTTATCAAGAAACTGTTGGAGATGTTAATGAAAAGATTGAACATAACCAGTATTGATGAAACCAATGAATCCCTATTAATGGGTTCGAGGAGGATTAACCTTAACTACTATCCCAAATGTCCAAACCCTGATCTCACAGTCGGCGTAGGGCGCCACTCAGATGTTTCAACACTGACCATTCTCCTACAAGATGAAATTGGAGGGCTTTATGTGAGAAAAGTAGACACTGATTTTTGGATCCATGTCCCACCAATCGATGGATCTCTCGTGATCAACGTTGGTGATGCACTTCAAATTCTAAGCAACGGTCGATACAAGAGCGTTGAGCACCGTGTGATTGATAATAGGAACAATAATAGGGTTTCAGTGCCAATCTTTGTAAGCCCTAAACCAACTGCTGTCATTGGTCCTCTGCCAGAAGTGTTACGAAGTGGGGAAAAACCAGTGTACAAACGGCTTCTTTATTCAGAATATGCCACTCATTTTTTCAACAAACCCCATGATGGCAAGAGAACTATTGAATTTGCAAAAATACAATGATGGTTAATAATATATAGTAGACTCTTGTGCAACAGAAAGAATTATGAATAAAAGCATAGGAGAATCAAGGTAAGCAAAATATACAAATAAGCCCTTGATCTTGTGATTTGTCACCTAAATCAAATTTAGCTCAAGCTCGGAATGCTCCTAAAGTTCGAGATTTTTTGCTTTTGCGTTCAATGTTTTTCTGCTAAAGAATATGAATGTTGTATTGTGTTGTTTCCCATCTCTTATCTGTTTGTTTGTAAAATGGATTTGAGTGTTACCAACCTTATAAAAAAATAGACATAGTAACGGTAATGAATTGAATAATAAACACTAAAGGAATGAAAATTAAAACACCAACGAAAATGGAAAGTAACACCAAGAAAATAAATTTAAAGTCGAAGTAAGAGTTGAACTTTGTCCTTAAGTCGATTTGCATCGCAACGGTGCCTACGGATGAAAATAATCAACTTTCAAGGTAGAACGATTACCTTCTTGTTTTTGTATCACTCCAATACACAAGAACAACAAACCAAAATAATGGCTTTTGTGCTCCTTTCAAATGAAATAAAAAACACATTTTTATGTTATGCTTTAATTGCATATGACTAGGAAAAAGTAAATGATGTCCAAAGGGTCTTATCAACCATGCTACACTTACCGAAAATGGTTGATAAACACTTTGACCGAACAAGGGGAGGGCCAACATTTTGTTTGGAATTTTTTATTCACGTGGGGCCCACACGCATGTGAGTGGTTGTCAAACTCGTTGTCATCCATTTTCGGTACAAATGGAAAAACCCGAGCCTTATTTATAGAAGATGAGGTTGTGAATGGAGAGTCACACCCCAAAACTCAACAATCTTTACCAAGGGTCACAACTTTTGCTATCGCTAGCTTGTCGTCGGTGCACCACTCGAACATCAAAAGTAGAGAGTCTGTCGCTCGCCGACGATGGGTTGTTCCTCGAACAACCGTCTTAGGTGTTGAAAATTCGATTTTTTCCTTCTACTTTGGACTACAATTTATCATTCATTTGGAATTGATTTTTAGATTACAAATATACAATGATCATCTACTCGATGAGTATATCAGTTAGTCTATTTATTTTCATAATTTGACTATTGGATCAAATTTGAATATTTGACTGAAATTTACATGAAAGTCACTTTTTACATTTTTTCATGGTCTCATACTTAAACCAATTTTTATCTCTTTAAACCAAATTCCAACTTTATCAAACTGATTGTTCTTTATCTTGCAGCATATATTAGTTGAAAAGAATACGTAAATACATGCATGGGGCAGAATGAGAGGGTGACAAAAAAAATATTTTCCCAATCAAAATAAGATGAAGGATGCATTCCTGGAGGAAACCATATAGGGAAGAATCAAGAAAAAAGGTCTATGTGAAGGATTTATGAAATTTGTTAGATGAAAGAACCAATATTGGTACAGAAAGTGAATGCTCGAAAGTCAAGAAGCACAATGTTGTTTCCTTTTGTAAGAGAGTAATTCCATGTGTACGGAAAATATTTTCACAGAAGTTGTACAATCACTCACATAGATGTGGACCCCACATGGATAAAATATTATTTTAAAAAAGTGGCCCCAAGTGTTTGTCTCTTTTCTGAAAAAATTCGTTTATGGTAGTGTAATATCACTATGTACTGGATGTTGTAAAAGTACACAAGGTCCCAAAAACTGCACACATACCCCGGGAAAGAGGAGAACCACTTCGTTGTATTTTTCTTCTGTTCAAACAGAAATGTGTCAAGGTTAAAAGTCCTTACAAGGTGTAGGGTTGGTAAATATTGATTTGAGTACAAGCAGCACCTTTGAGATTGTCAGAGCAGGACTCCAACCATCTTTCAGGATATCCAAACTAACATGGCCGACTGAATCAACATTGCAGTGGTAGATGCGAGCTTTAAATACTGCCTGCAAGCCCGAAGTCAAAAGTCATTATTAAAAGGAGGGAGAACAATGAACAGCATAGTATAATACAGAAAATGAAAGAAAAAGGTGTGGTGTATGGAAGAATCATAGCGACTTGAGCGTTGAGACCAAGAGAGGCAACCATTTTGAATACCCCAAAGTTGATCCTCACGAATACTTTTGAAAAATATTCTGGTATGAGAACTCTAATAAACTCAATTGTTATTGTCCCCGCACGGAATAGGCATTGAAAAAGTTTGCATGAAAAAAACAAAAGATAAAAAATAATATAACAATTTTTTTTGGAATGTTTTGCACTTTACAGCACCGGAGAGAAAATGAGAGACAATATCCTTTGCATTTCTTGAATCAGGGATATGCTGAAGGCTAATGAAAACAGACATAATAAGTTGATGCAAACAAGCAATTGGCATCACAATTTTTGTAGTGCTGAATCTTTAATTTGTGCATCATCATGTCTCAAAACTTGAAAATTTTGTCTTCCACAAAAGTTCGTTGCATATTGCGAGGCAAGCATTCAATAGAATTTACATTACAATCTAAGTAAATGGAATTCAAACCAAGTACTGTCGACATTCAGAACTTCCTAATTGAATCACGAGTAAAGAATGCATATGGCATACATACACATCAATTTCAATAAAAACATTAGAATTGAAGTACAGATAATATTAGAAACTTCAATCATTGAATCTTCAACAAATATTGATGAATTGATCACAGTTTTAAACAACTGAATCAAGACTGTAATTTTATTCTCAATCCACTATGAACATATCAAAATGTAAAATTTCAACCCAAATTACAAAGAGTGGAAAAATTCATAATTTCAAACAAAAAGCCTCGAAATGAAAGGAAAAACATAACCTATTCACCTACAACAAAGACGGAACATAATTTCGCTCAATAATCGTCTAGGCATAGTAAGGTGAAAACCTTTGCAGCACATGTACTAGTATTACATTTCAGTGTTATAACCTTTCAAGCACAAGGTATGAAGGTACTGCAGCATATTCGGCCAAACTCAAAAGATTTCTTATAAGTAAATGAGTAACTTTTAAAATAAATAATTTCTCAGTAGGTGAAGATTGGATAAGTTCCTTATCTAGTAACAGTAAGTTAAAGAGTTAAGAGAAAGTAACTTTTTTACTTGAACGTAAGAAAAGAACAAGACCAACCATGCTCATTGAATAAAAAGTTACTTAAAGTTAAGAATTAAAAGTTACTTAAACTTAAACTTCTACTTTACTTTTATTAGCCAAACTCTCCAGTATTCGGCAAGAAGAAAGCTTATAATACTACATGGCATGATGTGCTTATTTTCCACTATCCCTAAAAAATTTGAACTTTGAGAAAACAAGTAAGCATATATACATATAGATACAATCACACATACAAATAAAAAGCTAAGGGTGGAACCCGAGGGGCCAAAGATGGTAGCGACCCAGTGGTACAGATCGTTGCCTTTGTTGCCAGTGAAGCAATCGGGAGGAGATATCTTTTTGTATTCTCTTTCCCGACGCCGACAACAAAGTTGTCGATCCATGCTTCTTCTTCCGTTGCCACCGTCTCCTCCGCCACCTGACACTATAGTCATCATACCGTTATCATTGAGTAAAAAGTTTCATTAATCACTGAACTTAGTATAATGTCACGTTCACTGTACTTTATGTTGTTGTTGAATGGTTACTGAACTTACAAACAATACCTTCCGTCCATCACTCTCCAAAATGCCGTTTGAATTTATTTGACCTGGCTTGACGGAATTCCAGGTGGCATCCGACGGTGTCACCATAAGCTACGGTGGACGCGTGTTTTTGAAACACAAGACTTTAAGCAATGCCAAATAAAAAACAATTTCCCTAAAACACACTTGCAGACTGATTAATTTTTCCCCAAATTAGAAGTCGTTCGAAGAACTCTAAATCACGATTGCTAGACCATGCTCCAACTTCAAGTGATATTGAACTCGTAAACCCACCATACTGCCCAAGCACGCCATAAATCCTAACCCCCGAATCCGGCAAATAACCTTGAAAAATAGCCGAATGTTTGGACAAGAGCACATCTGTAGGAGGTTTAAAATTGCACACGAGGAAGAAGCAAATTGAGGTAAAGAATTTAAAAGCTTCGAGATTGGAAGAAAGTTTAATTTTTAAGCTTCGAGATTGGTATAGCTGTGTACTAAACAATGAAGTTCATAGCTCTTTGATGATACCAAAAATCGTACATCTTGATCCCGAGCTTGGCGATCGAGAACGAGCACGAACGAGGTCTTCAGGTACCTGAAACAAAGGCGTCGATGTGTGTCCTCGTCGCCCCTCCGATGCTTAAGTCAGAGAAAGAATTTGGGAAAAGATATGTGCCGTAAAATTGTTTAAAAACATGCCTTAATTATGATCCAATGTCTCATATTTATAGAGCTAGGTAGCAGTACACTCCTATTAGGACTCATAACCTTATTTTTAGGAATTGTTGTTGGGATAAGTGTTGGAATAAAAACAAAAGTCTTATCCTACATTACGCGCAGTACCTTCCAGGATAGACTCCTTATAGACCTAGAATTCTGAGGTACATCTATTTTTACCATATCATTGGCCTCCGCGCATCCATTCCTAGAGCTCGAGAGTTAGGTGTGGATGCATATGAGCTCGAGGACTACTTAATCAATTAATTTTTTGACAAAGTCTTAAGCTCGAGGATTACATAATCAATTAATTTATTTTAACAGTCTTGAGCTCGAGGACAACCTGATCAATTTATTTTTTGACAAAGTGCTGAGTTCGACCCTGAGGACTTCCAAACCCATTGGTTTGTTAACCTAGAATGGTCGTGCTCGAGCACAATTGAAGGTGCTTGCTCGTGACAGGTCTT
>CAIGRN010040379.1:0-19096 GCA_903798345.1 Fraxinus anomala
CAATGCAAATATGATATGGGATGCTAAAGGGACGTCCAATGGATCCTATATATAAAGGATGATGAGTTGTTAATAAAATGTCGCGCCCGAAGTTCAGCAACACTAACCAAAGGTCGCACCATTCACTTGTCGCTAGCCTGTCGCCATCGTCTTGCTCAAGCGATAAAAACAGAGACTTTCTCGCTAGCTTGTCGTTGATCTGTCGCTCGAGCGACAGTCTACCCATAAGCTAGCAACAGCCTTAATCATTTTTCCAGACAGCTTCCTCTCGAGCGACAGTCTACCCATAAACTAGCAACAGTCTTAGTCGTTTTTCCAGACAGCTTCCTCTATTTTTCTTTCAAACTTTGGGCCACAATTTCTCATTCATCCGGAATTGATTTTGAGATTCCAAATACACGAGACGATCTACTTGACGAGTAGAACAAGTTGGTCTATTTACATTTGTAATTTAACCATCGAATCAAGTCCGAATATTTGACCGAAGTTGACCGAAAAGTCACTTTTCCAAGTTTTTGGTTTTGACACTCAACCAAATTTTTAATCTTCTAAACCAATTTCCAACACATGAGTCACATGAAATTTGGGTAGCGTGCACGTGTGTTTAAACATCAACTAATAACTACATACCTAACAAATTTGGCAACTTCAGTTAGGCATGTGATCAAGGTTCTCATAATACAAAGTACAAATACTAGCTAATAGATTGCCATTACCATTTAAAAATCAACCTTAAAATGTCATAAGAAAAATGATATAACCCAACGTAATCAAAACACAGCTCTGCATTTGGATCATGCTCAAAAGATTGCTTAAACCACTGAACAAATACAGTAGGAAAGGCTTAAACCACGTTCCTGATACAGTGATAATCCCACAACTAAACAGTCTTAAATGCTTAATAAAACCACTAGAAACCTATATCAACAGTATCTGCGGAGCAAAGGGTAGGGATGGGAACATTAATTTACTAGAAATGCATAATCTACTAAAATTGATGAATTGCCAAAAACAAGAGTAAATTCACATTACAGAAGGAGATAAAGGAGCAAATTGTACCACGATTATGAACATATGATGTAAACAAGAAACTAGGAAGGCATTCCCAAGATTAAAGTGCTCGAAAACTGTCTGCTTTGTCAAGTCTAGAAATCCCTGAGCTTGACGATTCTCCCATTACAACAGGAGCAGCAACTTGGGATGATTCCCTTTTTAAAGAAGTTGGCAACCCCGATATTTCCTAATAGTATTGCACAAAGAAATTCAGAGAGATCAGTTGCAAATATATTCTGTTCTATCTTCTCTCTCTTCCTTTTTAATTAATTTAGTTATTATTCTTTGAGGGTGAGGGTGAGGGTGGGGGTGGGGGTGGGCCGTTTGCTTCAAAATTCACAGTTACAGCAACTGAAGTAGATATATTTGGGAGTGAAGTACATGTATTTGAGGGTGGGAGTGCACATATAGCAATGTCCCCCATTTCCAACTGCTTCAAGTTCTTATTAATTTTGGAAGTATAATGCCGTGAAAAAACCTAGAAAGAGAAACAAATTCGGCCTAACAACTAACAGATCATACAGAAATTAAATTCATTTATTTTCATTCACTTTTCAGGTGGGAGAAGAAATAAAGCCTAGCAGATTGTACAAGGTAATCATCTACAAGCATTCACATTTTAATTGGTAACACAAGTTCCCTGCTGACAGACACAGTACTTACTACATGTATATTCAACAGGTTATGTGCAGATCAACTAGAAAAAAGACCATTCTGGATGCAGTGCATAGCTAAATTAAAACTGAAAACAATATCAAGTACCTTCATCAAATGCAACCTTAAGTCACAAGGTCGAACTCGATTACCAATACATGCCATAGCAAATTTTGAATATTGATACAACACATCGGCAGCAGCTTGCTTTTTTTCTTCAATCTGCAGCATATTCAAGGTCATGTAAAAACAATATAAAAAGACAATTCTAGACCAAGATACTTAAGAACATTGGCAAGGTAACGGATGCAAACTACTCATATGTTCCCATATGTCATTATTGCTCCAAGACTTCGCTTTTACGAAGTATAACACCTCTTCTAAAATAATCTAATATTGATGACATTAAACGAGAAATTTTCAGAACTGAAAACATTTTCAGGTATGATGGTTACAAAGTGAAACGATTTTAACAAGCTGCAAGATAAGACTTTGGCATCTTCGTAAAGACCAAAGAACTCTATAAACTACATAGACATCAAACTGGTACCATTAATCCACTGAAGCTTTTCAACATCATAGTCAGATGACCACCAAAAGAATGTACAACACATTTTGAACCCTTCACATCATCCAACCAAAACATGGGTACATATTCGTTATTAATTTTTAGAGAGGACAGAGTAAGCATTGCAAGGTGTCGAACACGGATAACTTCATTGTTTCATGAACTGAAATTTGCCGGATTGACATTATTGACTCACAAGTGATGCAGATGCTCATGAAAATTCACTAACTACCATGTTAATGTAAAAGCAATCAGACCCATGCCTCTCTAAAAAGGCCTGTTTAAAATGCAGTACAGTATCACAGGCATGATTGGCACTGGTAGAGAGCCTTTCTAAGCTTATTATAGTTTCTTTCGAAATTTAATTACGCTGCAACAGAATATGTTCAATTGTCTCAAAAATATGTGGGCTACCTTAGGTGTCTAACACAAGTCTTACATTCTCTCACTTGTTCGTCGATCCAGTAATCCAGACAGCCAAAAAATTTAGAAATAGAAGGAAATTCAGCCAATAGTTGAGCCGAATTTCGAAAGGTCTAAAATTGTTGTGTGAGTTGCTCCATGGTCCAAAATGTGCTTTTATTATATGGTCAATGCAAATTTCCTTTACTTGGTTATAAAGATATACATTATTATGAGAATTCCCCCAGAAAACTAGTGGTAAGAGGTCCTGCTAACAGAATTCATATGATGCAGGAATAAGAGTTTTAAGTTTTTGAAGCCCTTCTTGGACTTGTATTCTTATTCTGATTAGACTCAAATTATAGTTTGTTTGGATTCGGTTTCATTTGGAGTCTTATGTTACTATTTCTTCAGGTATCCAACCAGAACTAGGATTAACTTTTCCTAGTGATCTAAGCTTTCAAGTTACAATAATTTTGTAAGGTTTTATACTGAACTAAATGAATAATTGGGAAAAGCATCAACGTGCTATTCAGAATTTTGATCTATGTTCTTTTCTTTCTAAGGAGTGGAATACAATAACCCTAACCCATTTACATCTGTATGTATTGTCGACTCCTACTACTGTTCATGTATGATGTGTACTTGATCATCAAACCAACTACCCACTATATCTCCTTTGCATTCTTGACGAAACTTAACAATGGATTCAAGCAAATAAATAATCAAAAAGAAATTAACCCCTCCCTTTTCTTTTCTGATAGACCAATCATTCCCAAAAAAAATCTCCTATCCCCCCGTAAAATATATAGTCCTTTGTATCTATTTCTGTAGAAAAGATTTATACTGTTTTTCTATATTATGGAGATTCTAATGAAGGTATCATCTGAAATCTACAACAAAAAAAAAGGAAAGACTTCTGAGGCTCAAGCTCTCATTTGACACGATTTGGAAAGCAATTTAGAGTTTTGGATGATTATTTAGATTTTTCTTCGGTCCTAAATTAGGTTTTCATACAATTTATTGCTTTCTATTCCAGTTTCACAGGTTTAAATACATTTAGTCGAATAAAGGGTATTAGAGTCTTAAAATTGCATTCTATGATCAAAATTTGAGACAGATTGTTTTAACTCTTTATATGTTCGTAAGTCATATCTGGAGCAAGAAGTTAGTTTTATTTAGGACTGATCACCTGTTTTTAAACTTAAAGTAGTATCTGAGTTGAAGTAGAAATTTTTTGACACTCTGTAATGCTAGCTAATCCTATATGTGATGTCTAAGGGATCTAGGTGGTGATTCATATGTTCCTTACTTCCATAGTTATTCTTCTTAAATTTTCAGTGTGTTTAATTATTACCCATACCTTTAAACCAAATTGTTCAGTGCACAACATAAAAAATATTCAAATCCAGTCTATTTTCCATTTAGAAACCTGATCAAACAGGGTTTTGATTCCTTTGGGTTAAAGGAATTGTTTGAGTAATATTTTAGAAGTACTCATCAACTCCAAGAAACCTTAACCTTACTTCCTGTTATTTTGCTAAATCGAGTCTTCTACACTTTAAATCAGGCCTGGAATCCTACTGTCTAGTTAGAGTTTTTCTTAGATATAATGCTCTTATGGCATAGAAGTCGTTAACAGATAGCCCAAGTAAATGGTATGGTTGGTAATAGCCTACCATCACACTCGGGGATCAGCAAAATATTCTACCTCCACTAGATGCCCAAGGATTCCAAAACTGAAAACCAATCAATTCATAAGGTCTATTATCACTCTGCACAATCGAAAATAACATGATAGCCTTCATGAAATGTTTATAAATTTCGAGATACCGTGTTAGTTTGTTGATGCCAAATTGAAAGCATGATCCTTTTGCTTACAATACACATTCCATTTTTATATATGTGGCATATGTGCCAAAAGACTTGAACAATCACCGTTAATTTTAAGCAATGACCTGAATCTGCAATTCTAAAATTCGGGAAATCAACTACAGATACTAACCAACATAAATACAACGTGCTTTGACAACAAAATGGAAGTAGAAAAACGCAACAAAAACGAAAAATCCATATCATCAGCAAGTGAAAACTTTTTGATCTTTAACCTTTTAGTATCGAACACTGGAAACTCTTGTAATATTAGTCCCTGCTTATCTTTTCCTTTTATTCTAAATTAGCTTTCACAATTTACTTGCCCCAAACCTATGCCTCCCCCGAAAATACTCATTTTGAAAACGCAGAATCGATTATGGAAGAGAAACTCAATCGACGATTTGAACACGTGAATTAAATTGATAGAAATAATAATCGGTTATGTTTCACTGTACTAGAGTTTTACGAACGATTACCTCGTAATATTTCATAGCTATCGATACCAGTGCCGTGCTTCTTCACAAAAATCAACTTTCTTCTCCCCCAAAATACTCAATTATTGCTCATTAATATACTTGTGCGTCTTTAACCTTTTTTTAGTTGCAATTTTATCCTTAACTATTAATCACTTACAATTGAGGACTTTGTATTTCATACTGTATGTAAATATGCTATTTTAAACTTCCTTTATTTACGTTTAGAAATAGCCTATATATGTGATCCTACACATTTCGTAGAAGATTAAAAGTGATGTTATTTAGTATCATTTATGTTAAAATATCAATTTAGGTTATAGATGACAACAAGACGCCCCGCTCCGCTTGATAATTTCCCGTCACGTACTCACACGTTCCCCGTTTAAGGAGGGGCGAGGTGGGCACTTGCCACGGTACCACTCGTTTAATTTCTTTCTTTTAAGTTTTTGATAATTTATTTTATTGTCCTCATTCATTAAAGTGAGATAATAATATATTTATTAAATTTATTATTTACTTTTAAAAGTTAAATTATTCAAATATATTTAGTAAACTAAAGTTTTTATTGTTTGTCATATTTGTTAAATAATCTTAATTGTCATAATCTATTAGAACTAATAAAATTTCGTGGAGTTTTTCATGTAAAGTATTAAATTCTTTAAAAAAAATTAAAAATTAAACAAAACGGGACGGGATGGGATGGGATGGGATAGGCCCTTGTTATTCGTATTTGTCCTATCCCCGACCTGAAAATCCTATTAAACGGGAAAGGGTGGGGCATAGGAGTATCGGGTTTGACGAGTTTTTTTGTCATATCTAATTTAGGTTGCACTAACGTGATGTTAAATGAGATGTATAATTCACATAGCGTCACCTAAATTGATATTGCAGCATTGATGGTACAATATAGTATTATTCTTTTTCTATGTGTCTGCTCTCCTTAAACAACATTGTTGAGAAGAGGTACGTTGGGGTTATTGGACTTGTATAACTAAAGCGGAAGAAGACAAAAGTGCACAAATTTTGTGCGATTGGATGCAGAACATTGTAAGAACCTTTCGAATTGACACCCCCAATCATAATGCCACCTATGTTGTATCCAGTGCTATAAAAAATGTGATTAGGCTTAGTGACGAAATTTCAAACATTACGAGTTTAATCGAGCATGGGTAAAACTTAGGCGTAAAAAGTGTTTTCTTATTTTTAATATTATTTTAAAATTTAATCATTTTAAAATAAATTTAATAATTAAAATAATACATATTAAACATCTAAAATTATAATATTATATTAATTTAATAATTCCTATCATTAGTCAATTATAAAATTTTCAAGTTTTCGAAATACAAAAATTAAAATAATTTTCATAGTTTCAATTTTTAACTAGACGAGTCGTACTTAATAAATTTATAGGAACTTCGTACATACTTTTTAAGTTTACAATAAAATAATGAGTTTCAAAATTGTAATTACATAATGTAGATAAGACCGTAACTTAAATTTTATTTAACTATTTAGATAAAGTCATTTTTAACTTTTGTACAGATAAAATCTTTTAAAATCTTGTAATTAAAATCAAATGGAAAGTTTTTTTAAACATAAAAAAATTCATATATTAAAGTCAAATAAAATACTTTTAAAAGAAGAAAAAAATTAATGAAGCGCGCTTAGGTAAGATGAAAGAGGAAGGAAAAAATTTAGCCGTTTAGGAATTAGAAAAAAAAAAGTCTAGACGTGAAGCGAAGTGTTTTGCCAAAGTTTCGAGCCAAGACAAGCTTTTTAGTTCACTGGTTGTATCATATAATAGAGATCCACAACTTTCGTAGAGGACCATCGGATGATGTGGTTGATAGGTTCTCAAGAGCAATGACCTTCTAATCCGAATCACTCTCTTTTATATTAGCTTTCAAGATCCTGATTCTAGAAAAATTGCGTTTGATACCCGGAATATCAGGGTCGTTTTCAGTGTGGCGTTTATGGAAAATGAGAAGACTTGGAGAGTGTGATTTTGATTTTGAAAAAATGTATGGTATGGAATGATTCCGATGGATTGCCAAAAAAATTTAAGAAATTACGAACAAATAACTAATGAGATTGGATTTTAGGTTGTCGTTTGTATATTTAGCATTTCTTTATGGTTTAAACTAAGTTAATGGCCGTAATTATGCATTGCCTTTAACAATTGTGTTACTGTTATTGATGAATTTATTACACTAATGAATGGATTGAATATAAATTATACAACATAACTACCTCCTTTACTATTGTAAATGCCTCTTGCTATAAAATTTTAATCTAAAAACTATTATAACCCGTCAAAACATATCTAAAGAAATTATTCAATTGTATTTCTTAATCTTAAAAGTAGATTTTGACTTTCTAGAAGACGTGTCAAAGACCATAAATATGGCTCGGTTCATTCACAAAAAGAATTGTAGTCAAATAGCATCGATATTTCTCATTAATTTAAATCATGAGTTTTTTCGTGATCTATGACCTACTATTCAGTAAATCGATTAGGGGTGGGCACTTTTTTGGGAATTGGGTAGAATTGGTCGATTTGGCTCTGCTTTCTTTGGGAATTGGGTAGAATTGGTTGGTTCGGCTCTACTTTCTTTACTAAATAGATCAATTTTAGGGCCATTCATAAAAAAACGATTGATTTCGATCAAATTCTCGATGCTGCCTTAAAATTGATAACAAATTTGATTCTCCCCAACTTCTCTTTTTACCGGTATATTGCACTAAGATGCACTAGATGTTTGAATACTATACACCAAATTATCTCACGCCAAAATTTCATTTTTCAAATACTTCAACAAAATCTAATGGATGATAACATCTAAATCTAAACAATTTTATAAATATTTACTAATTCATAACTTTAATTCAACACCAATATAAAAAGAATAATTTTTTCATAAGAACTCAAATTTCAAGTTGCTTTCAAAGTGATCGATCATCAGAATCAAGATCTTCACCTCAAGATTATTGAAGATAATCATGTTATAAATACTCCATTCATTTTTTAATAACATATTATTATGAATTTTCTTAAGAATTAATTTTTTATTCAAATTTTACGTTTAAATTTAATATTTGACTTTATAATTTTTTATACGAAAGCTGGAATTTGACTATCTTTTTTGTTTCACTATTGTTTTTTTCTTAAAAAATAAAGCTTCACATTTTAAACAAATATAAAGAAATAGAAAATAAGAGTAATTAACGTATTATTGTTGTATTAAGGTTGGTTAGTGAAAGAGGAGGGAAAGGTTAAAGGAAACGGAAATAGATGGGAACGAGAGAGAAAGATAGAGATCTAGAACGTCTTGTACCATTGCCTGTGGGAAGCTTATCAATCTCAGAAAATGGCTGTTCCAAATCTTCCTTTCCTTCTGATTCTGTATCCGCCGCCTCCCTCTCGCATCACTCCGGCAAGGAGGTCATAATTCCTCCTCCTTTTCCTATGCAATGCATGCACGTAAATTAAATCTATAATATACTATTATATTGTTGATTCATATGTATACGACCATCGCTTGAATTGAATGGGTATAACACAACGAAGGATCCCTGATTAAGCGTTGGGTTCAATTTAAGAGCTGCGTTTACGGTTCACGTTTTTACTGCTATTCGTTTCCTTTCTACTGAAGCGTTTCTATTGGAATTATTTTAAAGCAAAATTAGAAATGTAAGACTATATTATACGATTCTGCAGGAAAATTGGTTGATGGTATTTGTGAATTACTGCAAAAATATGTAAATTTTATTATAATTTTGGCACTATTCGGATTTTGGAAGATGTATTTATTATGTTTGGTTTGGTTTGGTTTGGTTTAAGTCGCTGTTGAATTTATCATGTATAATGAAGGATTGGTTTAAGGTGACTCGAGTGTTTTCCACATTGCAGGCATTTTGCAAAGTAATTCGTAGTTGGGCTTCGAAAAAGTTCATGACAGGATGGTTAGTTTTCATGCTTTTCCCATTATTATATGCATATCAAGTCATGATCTAAACTACAATTATTGTTGCAAAGAAATTAGCATTTTTCTTATGTGCAGAACATAGTTCTTTTTATTTGTTGATTGATGTTATTTTTCCCGGGTTGTCCCTCGGAAGTCAAATTAAGTTAGCTAACGAAATTACACGAGAACACTATAAACATGGAGGTACTACCTCCGTTACAAGGAGCTATTATAAAGTTAAATATAAAACTTAGAATGGGAGTTACTACCGCGATTACAAGCAAAAACTAGTATTTTAATAAAAGATTGTCACTTCATATCCTGCAGTAAACATATTCTCTTAACAATGTACTTAGCTGTGGATTTATTTGTTTCACTTTATGTAAACTCATACAGCTGGTGAATTAACTATTAAATGGACAGACGAAGACGATAAATACTGCCGAGCAGAAGCATTAATTATAATTGACTTACTAAGCTAAACAATCATCAATCTACTATATTCACGTTCAATGTTTAATGAGGAAAAAGTTTCAGAAATGGGAAGTTAACAATGAATTTGAAAGTTGGCCAGCATGTTTGGGAGTTGATTATAAACAGTTTAGACTATAAATAGTCAATAATCAGTGGTGTATAAGTGGATAGAATTTATGGGTCCCTCAAAATGTATGGATAAAATTTGCTCTCGTGTTTATAACAATTTATAGACACGAAACATAGACTGGTGATGCATCATTGGCTAATATGTACAGTAAAAGAACTACGAGTATTTTATTGTGAATACATTATATAAATTCTTTATTGAGATGAGATCTTTAATTTTTTCTTGGCCTTCTTTTTCCTTTTCTTTTGCGCAGGGTGGGTGGCGTGGGGTGGTTGTTCTTGGAATTATTTCTCTTTCCTCGTATACTGGCAACATCCTTTAAAACATGATTTGACATTTTTTGCAGTGTCATCTTACTTCCCATAGCCATCACATTCTATACCACTTGGTGGTTCATTCATTTCGTGGATGGATTTTTCTCCCCGATCTATTCTCATTTGGGAATAACAACTTTCGGTACGTACTTTAACCATTGGATCTTGCTCATCTCTTCAATAGAAGTATGGTTATATGAAGGCTACAATCTAATGCTAGGTTTCATGCCTCATGGTATTTTAAAAACATGTCTGAAGAGTCATTTAAATTGCTATAGGGAACAATAAGCAAACACATCCTTACAATTGAATTTCCACAAGTGGATATTGTTTCTCCTATTCCTGAGTATTCCGCCAATCAGTATTGATTATCAGCTTGTTAATTACTCATTTCATATGCAAAGAAAAATGAAATTGTCATTTTTTTCGATGTAGATGCGATAGATTCTGCTTGATTTAGAAATTACTATATAGTTGAGAAATTTTGTCTTTTTCTTGTGCTCTCTTAGGAACCTCTATTGTTGTGTCACTTTGTACGTATTAACATAGTATCTGCTTCTAATTTTGGAAAGTTATTTCTAACAGGACTTGGTTTTATAACCTCTATTACTTTCATTTTCTTGGTTGGAGTATTCATGTCCTCGTGGTTGGGTGCCTCTCTCCTCGGATTGGGAGAATGGCTTATAAGAAAAATGCCGATTATGAGCTATATCTATGCTGCTTCAAAACAAATTAGTGCAGCAATTTCTCCAGGTTCTATTTACTATTAACTATAAATTATATTATTTTCTGTGCCTATTGATGATCAAAATATCAATCACTTGTCCAGACGAGAATTCTCACGCCTTCAAGGAAGTGGCCATTGTAAGGCACCCCCGTATTGGAGAATATGCATTTGGCTTCATTACATCGACTGTTATTCTTCGTAAAAATTCAGGTGCTGAGGAGCTCTGTTGTGTCTATTTGCCCACCAACCACCTTTATCTTGGAGATATATTTCTCATTAATTCAAAGGATATCATGAGGCCTAATCTCTCCGTTCGAGAAGGCATAGGTAAGAATGTTGATCAAACTAATCACGTTTAGACTTGTTTTGCTACATGTTTACATGTGCTAAAAACCGAGTTAGAATTATCTTTTAAGTTACTTATTCTACATACATGATTTTCAAAGTAACTTTTATGCACAAAACCTATTTTTCTATTTAAGCAAAGCCAAACATGCTCTTATCACTACAAAATCCAAACAAAGCTAAACAAATAAGTGAATTTAATCGAAGCCAAAGAACGAAAATAAATAAGCAAAGCCAAACATGCTCTTAACAATACTATTTGCACTTTGTTTATGGTGCAGAGATTGTAATTTCTGGAGGCATGTCGATTCCGAAGATTTTGACTATTGTTGATGCACCATCCCTACTTTCTCCAAGAGTTGGGAAATTTGCAATACCGCAACTTTAGTGACAAGATCTGTAAATGTTGGCAGTTGAAACTCCCGACGTCTCCACCATCGAATAGAATTTATAGGACTGTTAGCATGATTAAGTTGCATACTAGAAAAGCTTGGAGTGTTGGTCTTCAATCCATAGGGATCTTATCTTCAAGTCCAGGTATTTTGATCTGTTTGTCTTCCTCTGTAGTTTTTCAAAATTAGTCAGTTGGGCTGTTAGCTAGTTCTCCCAATTGCTCTTTTCTTATGTACAACGATGAGCTCAAATTTTGTGCTTAAAAGGACATTTTGATGATGAAAAAATTACCACATGGTGCAATAAGAACTGTATCATGCAGCATACGTCTTTTTTTTTTTTTTTTTTAATAGGTGCAGTCTCTTTCAAACTAAATTTGAATAAATATGTTTTCACTGTGAGTTATTTTGAATGGGGTGTTTTAACATGTTATGTTATCATATAGCTTTATCTTTTAAATATAACGATTCTAACAATCATACAAATTTCACCCTTACAATCACACATTTTCACCAAAGCAATTTTGGCTCTCCGTGATGGACAAAAGACAATGTAGGCAATAATTTGATTTGATTTCAATCAGATAAATGTACTTTAAATTCTTTCATTTCGTAATTAAATTTTAATTTGATTTCTTTCAAGGTAACTCCGTCCAACTCTTTTAGTTAGAGCAACGAAATTTAACTGTACTTTATTCAGTTTTTCCCGAGTGTGGTGAACAAAGGCTCTTTTTTATGTTATTAATATTCAACTTTCATCTTTTTGCCACTAAATTCGGTCTAAGAAACTCTTTTATATTTTTGTGTTTCTTATCTTTATCAATTTTTATTTTTTGATTAAGAGATGATGAGTAGAAATTTTTTATCAATTCGGGAGACATCTTGTAAAATTATCTTATATAGATGAAGCCAAAATTGGGGCAATTTGTGACACGGTTGGATCAATTGAGGGTATACCCGTCATCGTTCGGTATTGCTGAGGGATTGTGGGTTGAATTTGGTGGAAAAGGAGCTCCAACTTCGTCAATTGGTAGAGGCGTAATTTCCCCAAATTAGCAAGCGATTCAGTGCAAAATTACAGTCCAAAATTGGGTCTATTAGGGGCATCAATTGAAGCAATTAAAACCATTCCCAAACTTGTCAATTGAAGAAGAATGAACTGCCACGTTTTGCTGTCAATGCAGACCTTTATTAAATCGAGATGTTTTTGGATGATGTTTCATCATGAATTGGAGCGCCCGGGTGAGGCGAATAGGTTGGCAGAGATGCACGACCATGGGTGTCATCGAAGTTGTCGAATTTTGTTGTTGGACCACGCGACTTTCATGACTTTAAGGGTTGATTTAGATATCCATATGATATGATGTTGTTTGTCCATTTAATTGTGTGAGATGTGTTTGTAGAATAATGTCGTCATCTAGGGGATGAAATTCTGGTGAATTAGGTCGTCGGCGGTTGCTTGGGTTTTTTTTTTTNTTTAGGGATAATATGCAAAGTTACCATTTTGCCCTTCTAATATGTTCAAAATTGATCAAATTTTGATTTTTTTTGATCAACTAACTATGAAATGGATGGGTTTAATTTAATTGGACCTCAACTGCATATTTTTGAAATGTTAGGGATCTTCATTGACAAATTGAAGATTAGGGTAAAGCCTACAAAAATTGGAAAGATTAGAACTGTTAATACAATTTTCCCTTAAATAAATAAAATAGTAAAATAAGTAAAAAAATGAAGGTTAAAAAATATGTCAAAAAGGAAGTAAGCTCATCCTACCAACCAATCCCCATAAGAGCATTCAAATGCAGTTACGAATTGTTTAGAAATTGTGACATATAAGTAAAATAAAATGTGTAAAAGAGTTCATCTTCAATATCCGTTAATAAGAACTCCGTGAAGATTATGTGGCAAAGAAAAATAGATATTGTTTAAAGTTCTATTTAGATTTAGAAGTTTCGTTTAGACATGTGCCAACTCATCAAAATTTATATATGATTTGTAAATTTAATCGTAGTTTTGTTATTATTTTAATAAAATAAGAAAATGCGCTGAAGATTAATTTTAAACCATTGTATTAATTAAAAACTCATTTTCACTGCACATTTTTCAATAAAATAATTATATATATAAATTATTTTTTTCTTATTTTTTATCCACAAATTCTCAAATAAACCCTCAAAGTCGGGCTCAAACAATGGTTAAGTATTTGTTTCTTGAATATTTAAATTAGTTTTTTAGTAGATTTTGTTAAAAATTAATGAAATATGTAATTAAAAATTTGTGAATCACATAAAATATATTTTTCAAATTAATTGTTGATTCTTAAATTAAGATATTAATTTTATTTCATGCTAAGCATGGGCTAAATATTTTTTCCTATCATTTCTTAAAAATGAAAAAATTAGCGAAATAAAACGAACTCAAAAGCAAACCTTATGCCCGATTCGGTATTGATTAAAATTAAATTAAAATGAAAATGAAAATCAATAATTATTTTTAATCAAAATCAGTACCCATAATTTTAACTTTTACTAAAATATATTATAAATATTTATCCACACCAAATCAATTTTTATAAGAAACAGATAAACTTGTGAATCGGCGAGTTAGAACCGAGTCAAATTATTAACAGTCCAACTCGTCTTCATAAATATCATGGAAGCCCCAAATTCCAAAACCCTTCCAGTCATTAATCACAGATTTCGATGCCGCTTTAACCCGCAGCTGTTGAAATTCTAGAAAATATTCAGAATTCAATATAAAAACGCGAGCGCGTAATCTTCACCGTCCGATCATCGATCAGTTCTCTTTTTTCCGGAACCCCGAGGCGGCAACTCAGATCGATGGGAGACTACAATGACGCCTTGCTACGCAACCCAAACTCCGCCGTCCAGGCCCGTGCCAAGGCTCAGAATCGTAACAATGTTATGCAACTCAAGCTTGTACGGATCCTAACGTCCTGGCCTTTTTTGTTTGTTTATTTGTCTGCTTAATCTTTTCAGTTGTCAATTACTTGAAATCGTGAGAATAGATTTGAATTGAGCCTGTATTTCTATGGGTTCAATAGGAGTCGAGGTACTGGTAATTGCTTTAGGGTTTCAATTTAGACGTGCGATGACGTCATAGACGGGTTATTATTCTTTTTACTGTGTGAATTGATGCCTTGATTTCAATTGTATATTTAGCTTTTCATTTATATATATGTTGTCTAGACATTTGGTGATTTTGGATAAAGCTCAATGAATTAACGGAGTTATATTTTGTTTTTAACTTGAAGTCATATTCTCTGCCGCTAAGAACACTGTCAGTGGCGATGGTGTAAGGGAATTTGACGTTGGTATGTAGTTATGCTTAGTGGTTGAGACGATACATGAATAGCTTAAAATGATTAACATTGTTGGGTGTTAATAGCTTCTGTTTTTAACGTATGCAGCAAAATTGGGTTTGTTTCATGTGAATAAAATGGTTGAGTTGATATTCTGATTGCTTTCTGTTATAGAAACATATTTGTGACTTAGAACCTATCCTATGAGCTATTTACATATGTGGATAAGACTTTGTTTATTTATATATGCAGATTGGTCAAAGTCACCCCACTGGATTGACACCAAATCTCCTGAAACTATTTGAGCCCAGGCCCCCTTTGGAATATAAGCCAGCACCAGAGAAAAGGAAATGCCCTCCATATACGGGTCTGTTGTTGCTTTAAGCTTGCTGAAGATTTCAACTAAGTTGGAATATGTCAACTTAACATATATTTACAAGATTTATTTTTGCCTGACAGGTATGGCGCATTTTGTTGGCAACTTTGCCGAGCCTGGTGATCCACAATATGCTCCACCTGTTCAGGAGGCTGAGACTCCTGTAAGATTTTTCTGATATAAACCTCATATACTTTTTAATTTCACATAAAGGTTAAGATATGCTTCCATGGTGAAGGTTTTCCTTCTGAGTGGGTGTCTTTGCATATACAGGATGAAGGTCTATTCGTGCTTTATCTACACAAGCTGGATAAAACTTGTTTTATTTGTCGTTTTTTTTAATTCAATAACTTGATTGTCCTTATTCCACGTGCATGCATAAGGATTTTTTTTTATTCACCCTGTTAGAAAGATGATTTAAAATTTAATTTACATGAATATTACTTTTGAGTAATGTTATTTAGTATCACCGGTGTTTGACTAGGTGTCAACAGCATGTCATTAAATCATAGATTCACTTAAATGCAATGTCACACGATTCATTTAATTGAACTTATCTAGTATAACCACCTAGTTCTAGCACCACTGGTGCTAGATAGCACTATTCTATCACTTTTTGTGTTGTAGCTATAAATTAAGGTTTAATAAATTTGTCATCTAAAGTGACTTTGATGCAGCAGCTCATGACTTCATGTTATATAGATAACTTTGCATGGAAGCTATATATCTGGAAACTTTCTGGAAGCTTATTTTTAGTTGGCATAATATGATTTATATCAGCAATATTGATGCAGTAATATGATAGGATCTGTCACTCAGCTGATTTAGTGTCCTTGGATAAGAGAAATGTTCAGAGGAAAAAGAAGAGATGATTCAAAGAAGAAATTATATTTGAAGTATTTAGTGATGAATTACAGCTGCAATAACATAAAGGAAGAAAATAATAGAACTAAGCAGGTTTCGAGAGCTGCCTCCTCTCCTCAATGATTCAGAGACTTTCTATTCACCTCATGAATAACAATAAAACCCCGTTTCATCCTTTATATAGCTTCCTAACTACCATGACATCAGCTACACTCCCACTCCCTTTTAGTTGTAACAGAATTATGCTAATGAGCTGGATTCCTCTTGTGACGCCTTTCATATGTAAAATGTATGGGTGGTTTATCATAATATTAGGTAAAATTGCTTTCATTGTTTTGTTGGAAAATGAAGCTGACTAATGATGTTGTGACACTTTTACTTTGTGGAGTTGAGAATTGCTCTTATGCATTGTGATAACCAGTTATTGTAGTTGATGTCAATATGGGTAAGTATGCGAATAACCCACTCGTCCTTGCATTTTTGTGGTGGTAGTTGCTAGGAAGTGCCACATTCATTCTGTTATTTTAATAACATACATCTGGGCTTATGCGCATAATTATATTCTTTTGGTATATTCAGGTGCAAAGAAAAGCTAGGATACACAAGATACGGCTAGAGGAGGGTGCAAAAAAGGCTGCTGAGGAGCTGGAGAAATGTGATTTGAGGCTTTCTATCTTCTATGTTACCAATACTAAGAAAAGATCAAAGAATTTTGATTTTCTTGGATTTAACAATCCTGTCTTATTATTTTCCATTTTGTGCAGATGATCCAAACAGTGATCCAAACATTTCTGGAGATCCATACAAAACGTTGTTTGTAGCTAGACTTGTGAGTAATATTTTCCTTTGAAATTAGAATCTTAGTTACTGTTTATTACTTCCATTGGTTGACTTGATATGTTATCTTTGCAGAATTATGAGACAACAGAGAGCAGAATCAAAAGGGAGTTTGAGGCTTATGGGCCTATCAAGCGGGTAGGTATTATAGAGCAACCCAATATGGGGCTCAGGTTATATTGGCTTCTGGTTCGGTAAGAGTTACACATGGTGGTTGTTTCCTATCCTCCTTTTCATCTTTTCATGGAAATATGTTTCATTATTTTTTTATTTTTGCATTTTAAAAATAGTGAAAAGAAAAGACGAACTAAAAATCGAGTTTATGATTTTAATAGTTTTGATATAATGATTTCAATAATCCTACATTCTAGCAACATACGAGACAGTCTTTTTTTTTCTGCATTACATGATAATATATAGGTCACGTCCTCTTTCCGAGAATTGAGATGTTCATTAATTGTATTATGTTATACATCTAGTCTGACTGTTCGCAAAAAAATGTTTTCAGTAATAATATTTTAAAATTGTACGTTTGGCATTGCTTGTCATTCACGGTGTACCGTGTACTTGGGGCATTTTTAGCATGTTTAGGATAACCAGCAATTGAATAACAGTTGAATGGTCTAATCAAGATTGGAATTATTTCCAGGTATATTTGGTGTCACTGAATGCGGTTAGGTTTGTTTCGCTTATCCTTTTCTATCGCTTCTGAATTTCTTGGACTCAGAATCCTCTTTAGGACTAGGTACTTTATATAGTTTCTAGGTACTGATCCCCGCCATAGGGTTGGAAATGTAAGTATTATCCTGGGTAAGAGAGAAAAAAAATCTTCCCGTGTTGGCTCTTGGTTCATTGATTTTCTCCAATGGAACCATTCCAGTTGAAAAGATGGTGCTTCATCCTACCAAATCTGAAAATGTAAATTTACGAAGAGCAGTGATCTATATTTGCCTTTTGGCCATTATTTCAAGCAACCTGGAGAGGGGCAACTTTTCCTGCACTAGGTAAAATGTGATGGAGTATTAGCATCTCTCTCTCTTTTTTACTTTTAGTACATCTTTCCTGCTACTAAAGTTCTACTTTTGGATTTAAAGGCTACCAAAAATGGTTCAGCCATTTGGAAGGTACTCGGTATTGACAAGCTATTTATAGTAAATTTATTATTATATTAAAAACTTCCCTGGTAAGGGGACATTAGTATATATCGCAACTGGTAAAATGGCACATGGTTTTTGCAACTCTAGCTGTGACAGTGATGCATCTCGCCTGGGAAGCTGTATGATTGAAAGGTGAGCACGGCTAATTAGGCGTAGTGCCTGGCTGCCGTGCCGATAGGCTTTTATTATACTAGTAGAAGTATGAAATTGAAAACAATTATATAAACGTGCTCTTTTGCTGCGCAGAGGCCCCGCTTCTGTAATTGTATCTTACCGGCTTCTCCAATGAGTTTCAGGTTCGTTTGGTTACAGATAAAGAGAGAAATAAGCCTAGAGGCTATGCCTTCATCGAGTATATGCATACACGTGATATGAAAGGTCCTCTTTTCTTCTTATGGACTTCTTCATTTCCTTTTGTTTCCCAGTTGTAGAACTAATTATTGTAATTTGTGCTTGGATCTATGCAGCTGCATACAAACAAGCTGATGGGAAGAAGATTGATAACAGAAGGGTTCTTGTGGACGTTGAACGTGGAAGAACTGTTCCTAATTGGCGACCTCGCAGGCTTGGTGGTGGGCTGGGAACAACTCGGGTTGGAGGTGAAGAAGTTAACCAAAGGTACATAGGGAGTTAATCACCATGATTGTCACACATTTGGACTTATATTGCATATCTACGTTGATAAGTTCATTTTGATTCTTTTATCATAAAAATTGCTATACATAAATACGAGAGAGAATGACGTAGACGTACAAATAATTCCATTTGAATTTATGAAAGCAGTGATATTTTCTATTTGACTTGGGGTTATGTGAATTCTAATATCAACCCACAATGTGACCTACATCAAGGGTCCATGTCAAAATTGTGTTCGATTTTTAGAAAATTCAGTTGAAATATGAACCTAGCATGTGCATAACATCATTTTAGTCTTCTGTTCTATTGCTACTTTCATTTTGCCTCAATGTAACTTTTCCTTTTCTTTTCTGCCTTTCCATTCTGTTGTTTTATGACCTTATGTATTTTTTACGCGTAATATACAGATCTTTCTTAGGGAGCAAAAATGCTGTAATGTGTCTATTGTTATGTAATGTCCCAAATTTTATTGATTTAAATATTGAGGTGTTACCAATATCATTTCATAATCATATATAAAGCG
>CAIGRN010040383.1:0-16105 GCA_903798345.1 Fraxinus anomala
TTAGTATATATATATTTTGAATTTTAGAATGTGTTAAAAAAAAAAAAAATTAACGAGCAGGCGAGCCGAGCTTAAGCCTTGCGGGCACGAGCCGAGCTCGCCCAAAACCCAACGAGCCGAGCTCGTTGGTCACGAGCCACGAGCTCGGCTCGTCCGAGCACGAGCCGAGCTCGTTCGGCAATGGGCCGAGCCGAGCCACCCCTAGGCCGTTAAATGCTTATTTACGCCATCCACGCAAGTCATATGACAACTCACAAAATGCGTAATTTTTTTTCTCCACGTAAGTAAATAATGACCTAAACATGTTTAAAAATTTAATTAAAAAAAGTTTGACTTATATTAATGTTGACTTCCTATCAATTGTACCAAGCATATTCGAAAGAATAGAAGTATAAATGGGAGAGAAGAAAGTTTAGAGTTGATTTGATTGGCTGTTTTCGGGTTTTAAAAACACCCTAAATGTGTTTGGATTGATATATTTTCGAAAATGCAATTTCGAAAATAAAGTTAAACTTATAACATGAAACTCAAAATACATATTTGAAGGATCTAATTTGAGTTGTAGGGAAGTTTGATACCTCATTTGGAGGTTTCTGAAAGATGAAGGATGTCTTTGGAGCTATAGGAAAGTTAGAGGACATACTCGAGGTATCTCAAAGATGAAGGATTTATTTATAGTTACGGGAAAGTTAGAGGGCTTACTAGAGGTATCTAAAAGTTGAAGGATGTAATTTGAATTACTAGAAAGTTAAAGGATGTAATAAGAGTTATCAGAAAGCTAGAGGATTTAATTAGAGACATCTAAAAGTGGAAGGAGCTGGAGAATTTAATTAGAGGCATCTAGAAGTTGAAAGATGTAATTTGAGTTATAAGAAACTTTGATGCCTCATTTAAAGGCTTCTGAAGATGAAGGGTGTATTTAGAAATATCCAAAATTTAGAGGACTTAATTTGAGGTATCTGAAATCTGAAGGACGTAATTTGAGTTATCAGAATGTTTGAGTCCTTGTTTGGAGGTTTTTGAAAGATGAAGGATGTAGATAGACTTATCTCAAAGATGGAAGACTAAGTTAAAGGTTGTTTGAATATTGAAGGGTGTTTTTGGAGTTAGCCTAAACTTGGAGTCCTTGAAGATTTAAAAAGAAGAAGGATGTATTTGGAGTTATTCGGAAGTTAGAGGTCGTATTTGGAGTTTTCTGAAAGATGAAGAACGTATTTAGAGTTATCTGAAACTCGGAGGACTTATATGGAGGCTTCTGAATCATTATGGGTATAATTCATATTATCAAAAGCTAGTGACCTCATTTGGAAATTTCTGAAAGGTAAAGGGTGTATTTATAGTTATCCAAAAGTTTGAGGCCTTAATTGGATTAATCGGAAGTTTATGGATGTAATTTGAAATAAGCAAAAGTAAGAGGCCTCATTTGGATGTTTTTGAAAGATGAAGGTCGTATTTGGACTTATCAAAAAGTTAGAGAACTTATTCTTTAAAATTCAAAAGTTGAAGGATGTAATTTGAGTTAGCCAAAAATTTGAATGACTCATTTGGAGGTTTCTGAAAAATGAAGGATGCATTTAGAGTTATATGAAGTTAGAATACTTAATTGGAGGTATCTAAAAGTTGAAGGATATAATTTTTTAGTTAACTGATAGTTTGAGGCCTCATTTGAAGGCTTTTGAAAGACGAAGGATGTATTTAGAGCTGTTTGAAAGTTTACCAGAATGTTAGAGAACTTATTTGGAGGCTCTGCCCCGTGTCCATTGGAATCAAAGGCATATATAGGAATCTTATTTGGGAATGTGAATATTAAAATAAAAGTTGAGGGCATAAAACATGTCCTAACGACTCCGTCTATGCCGTCCCCTGGTGGATTCCCTCCATGGCTTGGGATGCCGAGTGCACCGATGCCGCCTCTACCTCAGTTTAGGGCGGGCCCGCCTTGTCAGTTACTACCTCCACAGTTTGGGCAGAGGCGGATGGATCTTCCCCATCTCAGATGATGAGGGGCCCTCCACCTCCCGGAGTGCCTATGAGACCTGGAATGCCTGGTGCTTCGCCTCCTGGACAGATGCTGCCATCACCTCCTGGCGGTGAAGCTCACATGTTTGGTCCCCCAGGTCTCGAATGCCTCCTCCACCCAATGTACCTTCTCAGAGACAACAACTGTAGTAATAACAACTGTTTTAGGTAAGTAATCTTAAATCTTACGAGGACACAATCCTACTATAATGTATTATATGATGTAATATTGTTTTGTTAGTTGTTCTCTAGAACAATCTCAACGGTAGTTGTTCTTATTATTGTTATTCAGTGCTCTTGGTCTAGTAAAAATTTTAATTAATGTCTCGTTCTATATTAATATATTCCATTGCATCAATAAATTGTTGATATGTTATTGTTGTCATTTAAATCTTAAATTGAGTATAACTAGTTGAATAAATTAGCAGCAGTCATGGCTGTTTACTTGTGGTTTAGGTAGGTCAAATAATATATGTATCTCAGATATATATAGCCTATGTAGCGTGGACATTTCAAATATGGTAGTGTGTTCGGGTCTGACTCTTTGCCATTGTCATTTTTTCTTTGTTAGAAATGTTATACATTTTAGCTCAAAATTATTATTAAATAACAAATATGTACTCATCTACTCATATTTAAAAGACTTCGACAAGAAAAATTAATAATAAGTATAAAACTAAATTTATACTATATGAATAAAGAATTTAATCAACGTGTCGACGACGTGTCATGTCAGTAGTATTTTGAAAAATTGCATGCCGATGTGTTCATAGCATACATCTATATGATAAACATTAAATGCCATTGTTACATGTTTGTTTGATTGTGACTAAAATAACATAGAGACGTCATATAGGCGACAATTGTTAGACGATCAAAATTGAAGTGTTTGGTTGAAGTTGGTTTGTGATGTTATCGCATAAATAAGTGTTTTAGGTTATGTTGATTCTACTAACTTGAAAGGAAACAATAGAACATTGCTTAACTAGACTTCATTCTCATAACTGACCCACATAATGGATACGAGAATAGAAGCAAAGGCATCTAATATTATGTCAAAAGATAAAAGGTAGTTAGCTCATTTTGCAGCGAGTACTTAGAGTAGAGACTAGTTTAAGGGTTTCGTAAGCAATGTAGAAGTTGATTAGAGAAATCAGAAAAGCAATCATTACAGTGTAAATTGGCTGTCTTAAGAAAAATGAGCCATTGTCTGAAACAAGAAATAATGTAGCTCTTGGGATTTTTATTCTTTATTCTGTTTCTTTCAATTTGTTGAATTGAGCGTTTAAAGTTGCATTTCTAGGAAAAACTCTTTCATCAGAGAAGAAAATTTTTGAGACATTCTTATGTTCTCCAAATGTTCAAAGACATAATGTATCAACAATTAGAGGTAGTTGAGAGGAATATTGACTCCAAGATTTCCAAGCTCAGTATTTCATATGAATACCGAATCGACACCACGAAGTTCTAACGCCCAAAACCAACCTACAATCCCACAATCCCTGTTGTTTGGTATATGCCCACAACCTTCAGTGGCAACAATGTATTCAGATTCTGTCATGGATAGTACAACTATGTGTTGTAATTGTGATTTCCAATTAACACAAGAGTTAGACAAAGTAAACACATATGAAGATGTAGATTTCTTATTATCTCTATCCCCAACATAGTCAACATCTACAAAACCCTTTAGTTTCATACCATCATTATTAACACAAAAACCTTAGACTTACATTACTAGTTCCCTACCTTAACCTCCATTTCAAAACTTCCCGGTGCTCAGGAGCAGGAGTAGACATGTATCTACTAAGAGTACTAACAACAAAAGCTAAATCTGGTCTAGTGTAAACCATTAAATACATAATAGAACCAATTATATTGGAGTATGAGATTCTACTCATGTATTCTATTTTTTTTTTTCATTACAGGGGCCTGATCTTTAGATAATACAAAGTGATTAGCTAAAGGTAATGTAAGAGGTTTGCAATCATACATGCTAAATTTCTTTAACACCTTTGAAACATAAGAGAACTGATGCAAAAATAAATAGAATTTGATCTATCTCTTTCAATTTCCATACCTAAGTCAAATTCACCATTCAAATTTGTTATAATCAACAGCCCATTTTGAGTGTACCCATTGACCACTAAACTAGCCTTATATCTTAAGGGTTCAGATGCGCTAGTACCTTCCTTAACCTTAAATACCTACTTACAGCCAACAATAGATTTATTCTTAGGTCTAGATACTAGTTTCCAAGTTTGATTCTTTTTTAAAGAACTCATCTCATCTTTCATTGCCTTAAATCACTCTTCAGATTGTTCACTTTTTATCGTCTCCTCAAAGGTCTTTGACTCTCTATCAGCTAGCTCTTCATAGCTTGCATGAGCAAATGCTAGCTTAGATTCATATCCACATCTTATAGGTGCTCTAGACTGTCTCATTTCTCTATCCCTAGCTATGTTATAATCTTCTAAAGGGTTCTCTTTTTCTGAATGTTCTTCTATCACTACTTCCTCTCTATTCTCCATGTCAGGTTGTTGTTCCTGAGTCTCCACCTCACTTTGTGTAACAGGGATAGATGTGCTAAGTTTCCCTAACTCCACCTTCAACTGATTTCTCTCTTCACTTTGTTTTTCTTCATTTACCGGTTCAGATTCAATTTTAAGGCACTGCATTTCACCCTCATTGAATGTAATATCTCTACTCACAATGATCTTAACCCCCTTTTGACTCATATCCACAACCTGTAATCCTTGACACTTTCAGGGCAACTTAGAAAAATACATTTTCTAGCTCTAGGTTCAAGCTTTCTCTCACTCTGATAAAAAATGCAGCACAGTCAAAAGTTCTAAGCATAGAATAATCACTTAGTTTCATGCGGAATATCACCATTCAATGTAGCAGATGGAATCAATTAATTAGATAACAAGCAGTCATAACAGCTTCTCACCAAAAAGACTTTGAGACTCTAGAACTTAACATCATGCAACGCTCTTTATCAAGTATGATTCTATTAATCTTTTTCGCTATTCCATTTTGTTGGGGAGTGTAAGGAACAATTTTGTGTCTTTTTATCTCATTTTCTTTGCACATATTGTCAAATTCGATGTTACAAAAGTTTAGGCCATTATCAGTTCTCAAAAACTTGATCTTCTTACCAGTTTGGTTTTTAACTTGTATTTCCAATTATTAAAACTATGAAAAGTGTCAGATTTATCCTTTAAAAGATAAACCCACCCTTTTCTAGTTTAGTCATCAATGATAGACAAGAAGTACCTATTTCCACCCGAGGTGGGACTACTAGAGGAACCCTCCGAATGCTTCCAATTGCATCTTTTTCATTAAGAAGTCTAATCCCCTTAATACCCACATGTGCTAGCCTATTATGCCATTTATGTGTATGATCAGCCTTAGCAGAAGAGATAGAGGAATTTGAACCTCTAATCACTTTTCCAATAGTGATATAAATATCATTTTTCTAGATTCCGTTAATACAGACAAGTGCACCCTCAGCCAATTTCAAAATTTCATTTCCGATTTTACCAGTGAAGTCAGCTTTCTCAAGTCTTCCTACTGAAATCAAATTTCTAAACAATTCAGGGATGTATCTAACATCTTTTAAAGTATGCACAAAATCAGTGTCAAACTTTAAGGTAATATCACAAATTCCAACAACATTATAAGAAAAGTTGTCACAGAGCACAACATGCCCATCATTTGATTCATGCAAATTTTCAAACCAGTCCCTTTGTGATGTCACGTGGAATGATGCACCAGAATCAAGTATCCATTCATGCAAACGGGAATTGACAGTCAAATTTTATTCAGTAAGATAAGCAATAGGACTAGTAGTCATATAGACCTCACTATCACCAATATCGGAAATAGAAGATAATACATTTATTGCATCTCTCTCTTTACTCGTTTGCTTATTTTTCTCTTTATAACAACAATCATTTATAAAATACCCCATGTTCTCACAGCCATATCATTTCTTAACATTGGTCCTGAATTTGGATCTAGGCCTACTCTTGCCCTTCTTTCTACCTCCCTTACTACTTGACTCGTCACTACTTTGGTAAACATCATGACTGTTTTGCATAGATTGAGTTCTACCCATCATCATGTGAATCTCACTGCTCTTCTTATCACGTTTTTCAACTCTAATCTTCATCTCCTTACTTCTAAAAGAGTCAATGACAATTTCGGATGCCAAAGTGTCTCTACCATACTTAATAGCATTTTTACTTCCTAATAATTATCAGGTATGGAATTCAGCAAAATAATGGTCTTATATGTATCAGACACTGACTCTTCACAGTTAACAATATCTTGAACAAATTTGTTATATACGTCTAAATTGTCATCAAGATCTTTTGAAGATTCCTTTCAAAAATGAAAAAACGCTCAACTAAAGCCTGTTTGGAATAGAAACTGAAAAAACGCTCAAGTAAGTAGAGTTTGTTTGTAGTAGATTTGAGCAAATACAGGTCTTCCAACTTTTTTCAATGTTCTTTAGTAGTTTTCAGTTTACCCATTTTTCTTAAAACTGCATCAGCCAAATGTAAAATAATTGAAGTATAAGCAAGCTCATCAGTTTCTTCTTTTTGTTCTTTTGAAAAATCAACGTGAAAATTGTCATCAATGGCTGTTGAAACTTTTTATTGAACCAAAATACCTTTCATTTTTTGTTGCCAGACATAAAAATCACATTTTCCGTTAAAAGTTTTCAAATCAAAATTGTGTGTTGTTATTTTTAATAATCAATCAAAAATACAAAATCACAAGTAAGTCACACAAAGTGGACCTATGGTCGCAAATATACACCGTTTTAGATTCCCAAGATTTCGTAAGATTCTCGATCTTAAATCAAGAGAATATCAAACGGGTAAAGTTTAAGTATTCTAATAACTTAACACTGCAACAAGAGATATGTTAACCAAAACAGTTTCACACACAGAATATCACAAAGATAGTATGCTGAAATTTATCAAATAAACAATTTACTCCCGTAGCAACTAAATGCAAGCAATTCCTAATTTTTAGCACAAGCAATGTTTATCCCCACACGGTAACCCCAATCATATTGTCACCCCCATACGATTACTCGCTAGTGCTGAAAATTAAATGGGATTAGCTAATTTACCAGATCGGATCTATTTGAGTCCGTAATTTACGAGAAATATGATTTTAATACTTTAGGGCCACCATTATTCCCCATATAGTCTCTCGCAACCTATCAAATACAAAACTGAATAAACAATGCGCAGAGGCAAAATCGTCCAGATTTCACCACATCACCTGAAACAGAAAACTAACACCACAAACACGTTAGAAAACTCGTTAGGAAAATGCCGTCTGAAGAAAATTCCCTCAGATTGTGCCGGACGCGCCTCCATGCACCACTATCGGAGTCTCACGCACCACCGCCATCTCCACACGCGGTGGACCTAGGTGCGCCTCCACCCGCTGATTCTCCCTATGGTATTGGATTCTTCAAATGACCACTGGTTGAGCCACAAATCGAGATTGCAGGTGCGGTTGAACTTATGAAAATCGAACAAATTTTTTTTTTCATTCCTTTTCTTGTCGGTTTCTGGTCTTGGCTAGAAATCTCACACCGCGGCACCAAGTCTCTGATACCAAATGTTGAGCAGAATATTGACTCCAAGATTTTCGGGCTCAGTATTTCACATGAATACCAAATCGAAACCACAAAGTTCCAACACCCAAAACTAACCTACAATCCCACAATCCCGATTGCTTGGGATATGCCCACAAAGGACAAGGTATGGAGTGATATATTGCAGCCACAATAGTAGCCACAAAGGCTAATGAGAATGAAAAATGATAGAGAACACAGAAGACAGAACGCAGAAGCACGCAGCAAAGGCAACCTGTTTTTCACTCAAGAAGAGGGCAGCAAATAACTCACTTTCACACCCAGCCACAAGCCAAAAATGGGAGTTCACATATATAATAATATAGTGAGCTTTTAGGTTAAGTAATAGTTAGGCCCAAAGAACAAATAGGTAGTAATAAATAGGCTATCAACAAAAAGCCGTTCAAGGGATAATGGTTGGACCATGAGTAGCTCTAATTAAATTAGGTTACTTCCAATGGCCCAATTAGGTTACAGGGTTAGGTCGGTACAATCGTAGTGTCGATATTTCACTTCAGTCATTGGTCAATGTCAGCTGAATAATTAATGATTAACATCATTGCCCGGGAGGTCGTTTGATAACAATTTGCCTAACATGTAGCATTGCTGATATTCGTCAAGCCCACTAAAAAGAATATGAATATCTTGCCTTTCCATTTTATTGGCATTCTTCCAACTTCATTAATCTAGTTCCACCATTTATCATTTGCGAGACCATATCTTTTATCGAATTGGAGGCATTTATGACCATTTTAGCTTGTATATGGTGCACTTCTTCGTTAATCCAGTTAAACTTAGCCCCTGCATTCTTCAATAAAATAATTTTAAATGTAAATCAAAAAAATTCCTTACTTTTTAATCATATATTTTCCAAAAAAAAAAAAATCACCATTTCAAAATAGATTTTAATTCAAAATACAGTAATCTAGTTCTCCCTTTGTTCCCGTAATTTTTGTCTGCAGAATTGCATCACGTCTTTCCTAAAACAATATCACTTTTTATAATGTATTGGTTGCCATGACAAACATTTTTTTACATTGTGAATTCTCTAGTATAAATAGTTCTGAAAGAATCTTTCTCAACAAAAATTTTCATGGTGTTGTGCGTCAAAATGTTCAAGTATTAGAAGTCGCATCATCAAAATGCATCCGTACACATGAATAGGGTATGTGATGGAATTTTAGCTGGTAAAGTAACTATGAACCTGTTCTCTTCAATTAGTACAAGTTTATGCGAAACTAGTTCATATGTTGAAAAGAAACGTCGATATAATCCAAACTGGTAGATTTGTCACTTTTCGGCTCTATTCCATGCTTTATTTCTTTCTGTTGATACGACTGCATTCAATTACTTCTGTTTGCTATGATTACTGGATACTTTTGTTTGAACCAACCTTGATTAACAATTAATGTACGATCATTTCATTTTGTAGCAGGGATTTCTCCTGTTTGGAGATTCGAGTGCTGCGAAGATATAAATTCAAGGCAATTTTATGAGTAGCTAGCTTTAAATTTGCTATGCTTTCTAGTGATAAGATTTTCTGTATGTAATTATGCCTCCTCTTTGCACGGTTTTACCATCAATATTTGTCCGAGATTTTGCACAATGGATTCAATAATGAAATCCTATTGGAACCTTATCACAACCCACTGTTCAGGTATGATGTTCCGCTTGTAGACATTTAGTATGTGTTGAATATTGGCAGAGCATAGTCTAGTTAAAGAGATATGATAGGCATGTCACACTATAAAACAAGAATAATTTTGAACATGATAACACTTGGGGGTTAATTCCAAACAAATCAAAGTAATACATCAAATCCTAAATTTAGTATTCCCCCTTTGAATGTGTATATATGAGCATTCAATGATGCCAATCTAACCTGTTTGCTGTTAGCTCTTTCAACTAATATAAACCCAGCTTCACCATCACATTATACAGCTAACTTTGGTTTTCGATATACATAACCAATCAGTTCGAGAGAGGAGCAGCGTATTATCCATAGCACTCAATCTAACTCTCTTCTGTTAAGGATCATTTAAAGATTAAATCCCAGAATGCATTTGACCTGATCTTTGTAAAGTGTGACACATAGTTTTTGATCATCTAGAGGTGTGAAACAAGATTGGTAGGATAGCGGCCTTGAAATCTTCAGAAAATCTTTGTTCCGAGAACCTCAAAGCTCATCTCCTTGCAGCAGCAGCCATCTCAAGCCGCTCTGATTCAGGCATAGTCATGATTTTGAGGATAGCATCTGCATAGTCTTGCACATTCTGAGCTAGAAATCCTGTTTGCTTTCCTTCTTCTGGTAAGACAATGTCCATCTTCGGGCCAGCTGAATTATGAGCTGATAACTTGAAAAAACCAGTAAGTTGATTGCCCATGCAGAAAAATATGAGATAGATATAGCCCTTGTTTGGGCTCCATTTTAATGGAAATTTAAGGAAAAGTGAGTTTTGGAATGTAACTTTTCGGAGAATGTGTAATTAAAAAATAAGGAAAAGATTTCAGTTTACGTATAATATTTTTTTATGGAAGAATATGTGATTGAAAATGAGTTTTGAAAAAATGAGTTCTTGAAAAAATGGGGAGCCAAACATAGGCATAATATGAGAAGATAACAATAATATGCAAAATTGGAGACATACCAATTGGTATGGCGCCAGAAGCCATGTACTCCACTACGCTTATGCCAAAATGCTCGTCTACCATGGAGCGAATTCCGGCAGCTGCACCACCCAAGAGTTTCACCAGCTCGCTGCAGCAACCCAAAAAGTACAAAAAAATACTAAAAGTTGAGATCCTAATAAGAAAATGTTGGTAAATAATCTTAGAAATGGGACAAAACTAAGCACAAATATATGATATTAGTTAAGAACATTTGACAAAACATCAAGGGGTTGAAGCACCTATTGTAGCTAGTTATAGATAATATATGTTGTTAAATCTCAGACATCTGCACAACTCGTATGAAGTTGAACTTAAATCGTGGAATGAAATGCTCAGTAATAGAAAACTAGGCATCTAATTATTTCTTATAAACTGGACAACATACAAACTTAATCAACATGGTAGGGTCAACTACAAAAAACTCTCTTTGGCCAAATCGATATGGAAAATAGGACACAATAATTCCCCACATTAGAATCACAAGTTTTCTGTGTATACCCTGGCTATCATTGCTATGAAGGTAACTCTTTCGTTTCACATATTTGCTTTGAATCATTAAGTTCATTGTATAAGACCATTACTACTTGTAATGCAAGTAAATAGTAAGTATTTTGGCTTTTTAAAAAGTTGTAGAATTCCACTAAATATGCAACGACCCGACCTGCCGAAGCCGTTAACTTACGTAATGTCCGCTATGGGAGCCTAGCTCATCTTACCCCTCACGAATTTTTGTCGCGTCCTCAAGATTCAAACACGTGACCTCCCCTTAAAAGAAATTTAAATTGAATCCTGGTACTAATTGAACAATTTACCCAATTGGTACCAGGATTCAACTTAAACCCTTGTTTGATTCATATTTTTACCAAAATACATTTTTCTCTCTTTTCTTTTCAACTACACATTCTTCAATAAAATAATATTACACACAAATCCAAAAATTTTCCTTCTTTTTTTAACTACACATTCTCCATCAATCTACTATTCCAAAATTCATTCTTAATCTTTTAATGGGGCTCAAACGTGCTCTAAACCTCTCATTGGACAGATGTTTGGGATTCAAATATTAGGGAACGTGATAGAAATTCGTGATGGGGAAAGTGGGCAAATGCCTACCAAAAATGAACAGCACGTATGATATAACGACTTAGACACCAATTAGACACTTGGATTTAATTTAAATATCTCATTAGGCAGAGTTCTTGAGTTCGAATTCTGGGGGATGCAATAGAAATTCATGAGGAGGGTAAGTGGGCAGATGTCTGGGGGATGTAATAGAAATTCGAGGGGATAAGTGTGGTGATGTTTATACGTATGAAATAACAGCTTAGGCATAGAGGTCGAATCATTACAAAATATCTAAAATCAGTTAAGTGGTAGCAAAACACAAAGTGCATATTTGGTATGTAGTATTACATTGTGTTGGATAGTGCAATGAACGAGATTTTAATTTTCTTTTCTTCCTTAATATCAACTAGTATTGTCTAATAAACCATATCAAGCATGCTAAAAGAGTAAAATCACAAACCTGTACAACACATTTTTATGGAACTCCACATCACCATCCACCTTCAGCTCATTAGCTCGATCCCTGAGGTCTTGCAATCTTCTCTCATCTGCTTCATTTCTGCAACTACCTACAAATTGGAGCTTTGGTCTTGGCAGATCTGCATCTAAATTTTTTACAGCAACTACAAATGCCTCAAGTTGAAGGGCGTGTGCCTGTAAAATATGAATCATGATCAAGCACACTTCTAACATAACTTAAAAGGTTCATAGAAGATAAACAACTTAAGTACAGATATCTTGATTTCATAAAATGCCCACCTTCTCTGGACGAAATTGAGCGACAGATATAATCTTTGGTGGTTGCATTGGCCTTTCTAATGGTAGCACCTGCTTGGACTGTGCAGGTTAGTATTTACACTATTACAGATATCTTTTCAAGACAAATCAAGACTTGCAGTATAGCATCCAAAATTCTCTTTGAATTACACAGTATTTCTTTTTACTTCCTTACAATTTCCTTAATCATTTTAAACGCATGAGGTGATCATAGTCCAGCTGGGATAAGTATTTTAAATCCATCAGGAGCCTTCTAAGACTGGCGGTTCATAACTTGGTAAGAGTTGATACCAAATTTTATTACAGAAAGGTTCACACTAGAAACTTATGACACACACAACTTACAATGATACTTCAAGTACCTATTACATAGCCTTTTTACAACATTATCAAACTAGAAAATAAGTTTCCAAAATACAAACCTGAAGCCTGGAAGTATCACACGGAGGATAAACTCGCTTAATACGAGCTGGAATTCCCCAAAGCTTCTCAATATGGGATTTTGTCCATGAGGAATTCAAAATTGCAAGGTGTGCACATGAGCCTACAATTCCATACATCCAGCTGAAAATCAAGTAATAGATGACTTTGCACCATGACAGCAGCACACTGAAAGATAAATATTGGTTAGCTTCATGAATTTAGTAGACAGCAAGCAGATGAAAACTAATAGGTTCATCAAGATTTTGAACTGGCTTCCTTGGGTACACAGTTTGTAAATACTGTGGAGTACTGTTACAAAATCCAAACAGATATTTGAAAAGCAAGATGATCTCCATAATCAATTGTCACGATGAAAAACTCAGAAGATGCAAATGGAGGGGAAAAGATTATATAACTCCAGATTATTAAGAAAATAGATGTTTCTAGCCCATACATTTAGGAAGATTGGATCATTGGAAATAACCATCTATCGAGCGTGCTTACTCAGATCCGTGTTGGAATTTTTCTCTCCATATCTCAGATTAGATTATTCACGCTATACTGAGATGCCATATGCATGCGAATCCCAAGCTTCCTCAACAACTAATGCAGTAAACATCAACCATCTTTTGGGTAAAATATCAGAAACAAAAAAACAGCATTACTATATTTCAAATTTGAGCCCATTCCCCACAACAACATTAATATACAAGCTTTATATTAGAAGTTGAAAAAATACCTCTTAGCAATGAAAGCATCATTGTTGTACATAGAATTTTTTGCATGAACACGAGATAGCATGTCTAAACTGATCGTCGGCTAATGTGTGTAGCTAATAATTTTACATCCAAACAACCGCGCAATGGGATAAGTAAATGCATATCCACTGGTATCTAAATAATACAAAGGAGAAAACCTGCACAAAGCTTCCCATGAAAGGTACACTGAACCAAAGCTCTGACCAATCATTGTGAATCGAGGATACATGGTTTCTTCAACCCATTTCCTCTTATAAAGATGCACCACCTGATAAACAAAGCATATTCATAAATCTTAAGAAACCAATAACTAATATATTCTACTAAACACAAACTAAGCAAGTCAGAATATTGAGAAGTACAATAGAAAAGATAGAAGAGAAAATAACTAGGCAAAAAACTGCTACATTCTTCAGTTTTTTGTCTATTTCTTGTGCCCAAAGCTCCAATTTGCTAATTATCCAAATGTAACTCTTAAATATAGCAAATTATACTTGAATGTTGATATTACTTACAGTGGCCCTGTTTCGCATGGCTTCTCCTTCTCAAGCATTTTCATCCCATCCAAGCAGTTTTGCAATGTTCTCCCAAATTGCTTAGAGCTTTTTTGCTATTTTTATGCACAAAACACACATATGACATTTTTGCAATTGTAGCAAGTTTTAGGACATTTTCTCCTTCTCTTTTACCCTTTTTCCCAATATATCTTCCAACCTAGTAAGCATGAACTCGGACGTGTTTGACATGTGTCTGGGTGTGTGCAACACATGTCATGGTGTTGGATTTTGATAGCGTAGGAAACCAACACTCTGGCAGCATGTCTGTGCCCATAACTTCCAACCACAAAACCGCATCCCCACTGTACCACAATCTGATCGGTCCCCTCCTCTCTCTTACTCCTCATTTTCAACCTAGACGTATGTCAACCATCCACTGACAACAAAGTTCCTCTCCCCTCTTTTACTCCTCATTTTCAACCTAGACGTAGGCCAACCATCCACTAACACCAAAGCTTGACCCATCTTCAACCACCGACACACAACTGGCCAAAACCCCAGCTGCCATTTCCTCATTCTAATCATCATGCCCCTGCTATTGATTTTTCCCACCTGTTTACTCGTATCCACTGTTTTGCCACTGAGAACATTCCTAATTGCCTCCCAAGCCACCAATCTTGGCTCTATTCATTAGAATGGAAACAAAGAGACAAGAATAGAAGCACACCACTGATGTCAACATTAAGAATGCTCTTCCATCACATTGGTTTTCTATCTACAATTGAATGCCATTTAGTAAGAAAAAAAGTTTGTTTCAATTTCGACTTTCTACTCTTTCTGCACCTAAAACATTCGAACATATTAATATAAACAAACCTCTAACACATCTCAAATCCAATCTACTACGAGCCTGATACTAATAGTTATTAGGCTAAATTGAAGCACCGTTTTATCCATTATTTTAATTTATCTCCAGCAATTCTTAGATAAAATTCATACAATTACAAACGATTATGTCATTGCAAAACCCAAAGGGTGCAGTTACACGTTCATTCTATCTACTTAAAAACTAAAAACAACGAAAACCACAATTCTTAATACACCCATAAAACATGCCCGTGTATAAATGTAGTATTGTTCATAGAAGGACTCGAAAGTGGAAATTAACATGGATTGGTGTAGGATCCCAGTGCAACCCTACGGATGTATATGTGTAAGAAATGAAATGTACCTTCGGAGAGTGGAGTAATTTGACCCCAAATCGATCGAGGGCTCGTGCGGAGAGGGATTTAGGGGAGGCATCATGATCACCGGTATAGATGACGCAAGCAAGATCGGGTGACTCTTCTTGGATTGCTTTGACGGCGCACCACAGAACTCGCTCACCTCCACAGCCGTCGTTTGTGTACGGATGGAAGAATCCCACGGCTTTCTTCCTGATTCTCCGGCAATTGATTACGGCTGAGAAGAGTCGGATAACAAACGCCAATAACAGGCTTCCGAGCGGCAAAGTCGAGAAAGAAGAAAGAAATGGGATTTTATTAGGTGAAAAATAAAGAATGTGCGAGCACGAATCGAGAAAGAAGAAAGAAATGGGATTTTATCAAATTTAGTATATACGGGTGGGAACTTCCTGCTGAAAATGGCGGTTATTAGGTAAAAATAAAGAATTTGCGAGGTATGAAAAGGGACAAAAACTTTGTATTGCATAACATATGATGAAGTGGAGGTGGGATCGGAAATGGGTTGTTATCTGTTTCTACTCTCTCACGCTAACACAATTCGACGGCGGCTTGAGGGCGGAGGTGGTGGTGGTGGTGGTGGTGGATATCAGGAAAACTTCCATTTTTTAATTTTGTAAATATCACTGGATGTCCTCGATCTTTGACTCTTAATTTAATTTAGTCCTTAAACTTTAAAACGAAGCATTTACGTGTCCATCTTTCTTTTTGGCAGAATTTAGGTCCTCAAGGAATAGGGGTGGCAAAAAAGCTCGTTCGGCTCGGAAAAAGCCCGAGGCCGGCCCGTGTCACGGGCTAAAAAGGCCAGTGCGATTAATTAAAAAAATAATTTAAAAGCTGCCTGTAATATAATTGCCTACAAAAAAGCTAAAAATACGTAAAAAGAGAAATCATTTTAGATGCAATTGTCTTGTCAAAATTTGAATTTGAAAATTAAATATGGTTAAAACGGATATATTTTTTTGCGGGAAAAATTTTACAACTTCATAT
>CAIGRN010040388.1:0-15607 GCA_903798345.1 Fraxinus anomala
GTTAGTCCCTCAACTTTGATAAGTGATATTTTGGTCTTCAACTTTTTGATTCCTTCATTTTAATGATGAACTTCGAAGTTGTCTTTTCAATTAAGCTCCAATCTCTTTCATTTTGTTTGTTTTCCTTTCAATGCAGGGTTCACCTATATAAAATAAAATAATCACAATTATGAGTAGAAATTCGCTCAATTTATCAATGCTTCTTCCATTTAACGGCCCTAAGTGTGTAAAATCACACTTATCAGGTATCAGAGCCAAGGTTCAGTAATTCCGCAGAGCGCAAGGGTTGATTTGTTCAAAGTTTTTCGTTCGTTATGGCTTCCTTGAAGTATGACACTCCGCTTTTGGATCAGAGCACTAGATTTTCGCTATGGCAGGTTAAGATACGTGCTGTGTTTACACAGTTGGATTTGGATGATGGATTACTGGGAATTGACAAGATGTCAGCAACTTTGACTGTGGAGAAAAAATTACTGAAGGATAAAAAGGTAATTTCTCACATTCATCTTCATCCATCTAATACCATTCTTCAGAATGTTTTGAAGGAGAATTCTGCAACTGCTTGATGGTTGAAGTTGAAGCAATTGTGCATGACTAAAAGTCTGACAATCAAGTTGAACCTCAAGCAGCGTTTATACTCCCATCGCATGGCAAAAGGAGAATCATTAGAAGATTACCTGGCTGTGTTTAAAGGAATCGTCGTTGATTTGGAAACTTTGGAAGTAGAGTATGATGAAAAAGATTTGACATTAATCTTATTGTGTTCGTTGCCCGCTTCGTATTCTTCATTTAGAGACACGATCTTGTATAGTCGTGATACTCCCACTATAGAGGGGGTATATAATGCTTTGTATTCAAAAGAGAAGATGAAGCATTTGGTTTCTGAAGCTAGAAATAGAGCTGGCCTTGTTGCTCATGGTGGTTTTGAAAGGGGCAGATCGAAGTCGAAGTTTAGTAATCAAATTTGTAACTATTGCAAGAAGAAATGACACTTGAAGAAGGATTGCTACAAATTGTAGAATAAAGAAATGATGGCTACAAGTAGAAATTCAGATACTTCAAGCGAAGCAAACCTCGCGGAGAACATTGATGGAGATCTCTTGGCTATTTCTGACGTCGAATCTAAACTAGATGAGGATTGGATTCTTGATTCAACATGTGTGTTTCATATGTGTTCTAATAAGGACTTGTTTGCTACATATGAAACGGTTTCCAAAGGTGTCGTAGTTATGGGAAATAATACATCTTGTCGGGTTACTGAAATTGATACAGTCAGATTGAAGCTGTTGGATGGAACAATAAGAACACTTGGCCAGATTCAACATGTTTCGGATTTGAAGAAGAATATCATATCTTTATCTATCGTTGATTCAAAAGGTTGTGAGTTCTTTGGTGGAGGTCGAGCGTTGAAAGTTTGTAAGGGTGTCCAAATTATATTGGAGGGATAGAAAATATCTCAGTTATACATCTTGCAGGGTCGTACAGAAACTAGAAAAGTTAATCCGCGCATGTTTAGTACCGTGGAGGACATTCAGTTTGGTACAATACCTTTAGGAGCTCATAAATGGTCAGATTTGAGGAATACAACTCAGTTGAGTTTCGAAGATATGGGTAATGCCACTTTTTCATCATCACCTGTGGTGCCATTGTATTCAATTGCTAAAGACGGACCTAATGGAACAAGGTATGTGGATGTTAATTTTCTTGAGCATATTTTAAGTGGAGTAGAAGGTGTAGAATCTAGTAAATGGCCTTCCGTAAAAGTATTTGGTATTGATTCTGTTTTGGGGTGTGTGTTACAACCCATTTTGGTTAATTTAAAATCATTATGATTGTTTGAGAATCTGAGGTAATTTTGCAGAGTAGTGCTTGGATTCATTGGAAGATGTAGAGTTTTATTTTTTGTTGGAGAAATTAATTTTTTTACTATTGTTGAAGAAGTCAGTTCATTCCTTGGTGGAATTCGTGTCAAGGTGGAGATTGTTGGAATTTGAGTGTCGCCTGAAATCATTTGTTGACTTGTTGAAATAATTAAAGAATTTAATTGAAGTGCACGTCATGAAGAATTCAAATTTGGACTGGTATTTGAGTCCTATGTAAAGTTGAAGTTCTATTTTGGAAACTCATTGGGAGTTGAAATTTGTATTGGATTTAAAGAGGTTGAAATTATGGACCGGGAAGAAGTCGCCGCATTTTCGCTAGCTGGCCATTCGAGCTACACTTACAGGTTTTCAACCAGAGACTTGTTGCCTGCCTAGCACTGCCCTATCGCTCGAGCGACGAGGCTGTCACTGACTCTCGCTCACGTGTTGCTCAATGGACATTGTTATCTGGTCCAAGCCCGTTTCACGTTTTAATATGTTTTTGACATCTACTTAAACTACAAATCATCTATTATGGTTTTGAACGTCCCCTTACATGCTCCCTATAAATACTAGGTTCTTCTTTATAATTTGTAATGTGTGAGATATATGATTACTAGTTTTTAGGATTATTGTAATTTTCTTTCTCCGTTATTCTTGATCAATAAAACTCTTAATTCTTCTGTCATATTCTTGTCTTCTTTATTCTTATGTTCTTGATCAAATATTTCATATTGTGTCATATAACTTCATCATCTCAATCCGGTGGTTAGTTTTACAACAAGTGGTATCAATCCTAACAAATACAATAGATGCAATCCAATAATGTAATGTGCAAACTTATGTTATATGAAAAATCTTAGGGTTCTCAAGATATAAAACCTCAAAACAAGGAGCCATGAAAGATTTTGAATCCCTTCTTTGTCTCTGCAGTATCAAAATGATCACAGTATTCAAACTCATAATATCCTTCATTATTTTCATTTCATTTTCATATGTTCTTAACTCAATAAATCTCATGTCTTTTAGCATTCAATCCCTAGAGAAATCTTTAAGAAACTCCTGTTCCATCTTCATTCGAAACCCTACAAAAAAGCATTGGAAATTTCCGGACTCACTTTATAATGCCCCAAGAGAAGACACAACTCCATCACATTGTTTTTGGCATTCATTTCATCAGAGCTATGAAAACACAGAAATGAATATATCAAACTATGGTGGAAACCAGAGGAAATGTGTGGGTTCGTATGGCTAGATAAGCCTGTAAAACGAAATACAGACGATAAGAAATTCCTTCCTTGAGTGAAATATCGAGTAATACATCGAAATTCGAGTACAAAACTCGTTCGGTGATCGATCCGCCATACGAATGTCTCAAATAGTATGAGAACCAGTGAGACTAGGGTTGGATTATGTTAGGTGGATTGTTTTGGGGGATGATGATACATTTTTCTTCGCTGATAAGTTGGTCAGGGTTTTGTCAAAATATGATCATAACTAGTTTTATTATATTGGAAAATCATCTTAAACTCATAAGCAGAATATACATTTTTCTTATAATATGGCTTATGGGGGTGCTGGTTTTGTCATTAGTGCGCACTTCTTACCAAATACATGACCAGTTTTACGAGAATCTACTTTTTTTTTCAAGATTCAAGATGAACTGAAGAGGTTCGTGTTATAAAAGTGATGCACACAAAGAATATGTTAAAAGATACGGGTTTACATAAAAACTAGTACAATTTATTTAAACTTCTCAATAATTTAATTGAAATTCAACTCATAACAAATGCATAGTGTAATGTGTGATTAAATGCCACTAAACAAAATTTCTCACTAGGAGAGTGTAATTGTAAGTCCTTTAGTGTGTTTTACACAAAAGATTTATGAGAATTACACGAACACGAAACTGTGGAAGTCTTCGACTGAATAAGGACAAACAAATGTGCTTGAGCATAATACCATTCTTGAGTTCCTGAGCAAACTTTGGAAACAAGATTTCCAGAAAATTTACAGAACATGATTTAAGACCTCCAGAAAATCTACACAAGCCGATGTTTTCCCTCAAAGACCTCAGAAACAAGTTGAGCAGAGACGAAAGTCAGTCTTAGCAATCCAACAGTGCCGAGTGAAAAGGCCATCCGTCAACAGATAAAATTTACTCTTTTTAAGGATAAAATTTCTAAATGTTGATGCCCACTACCCTATAGAAGTTCCAACTCTATAGGATCAATACTCTATACCCACCCAGTTCTGATATGCATTTGCAATGACAGGTGGGAGGCTGCACCGTCTCATCTCATGTTAGATTGGTAAATTATTGGCAGATGAACATAGAAAATCCAGGAGTGGATATAGATAGTAGGTAATAATCCTAGGACCTCAAGGATGTTGCAGCAAGAAAAGCCAGCACCTTCTTCATATGTTATCAATCGGTTCTTAAATAAGATACGAACAACGAAGAAATGGAGAGCAGAAAGGGATGTAGACCTTCCAGATATTTTAGAATTATAAATGGATTGAATTGAATTCTCCAGTTTGGCCCTTTGAGATTTTTAAAAGGGCTATAGAATCTATTGTTCTCCATCCCAATAATGAGACATTATTAACCTCCTCTGCATCGACAATCAAATAAAAACAAATCAAAGAAAAATTAAAGAAACAAACTGGAAATGAATGGAAATTTGTAAAGTTATAAAGATAACTGGGGTAGCCAACAAGACCAGGGATCATTAGTTTCAGTTTAATTACACATTAAGAGATCAATAAATTTCATTATATAACAGCTCTATGAAGAATATGCCCAATATAGAACACTGGAACTTACGTGATCCTCGAATTCAGGACTGCTCAAATTGATAGTTAGATTTTTTATCAACATCAGCACCTGGAGAAAAGCCATATTAAGATGAGTAATCAATGATCTGTCTCAAAGAAATATCAATTGATCAATACAGTATATCAATTGATAATATAACATACCGAGCTAGATATGCATTTACACGCATATACACACACCAAGGGTGTGCTTTGGTTTATTTTCTGCTCAAGATTGATCAATCGTGTGTTAACAATAAGGGATGCCTAAAGGATCAAGTTTTGACTAACACCCAATCTAAGAGAGGAAACAAAGAACAATCCACTAAAGTTCATAAACAACTCCTTAAAACCAGAGTATTGGATGTCATAATGAATAAACTTTTACACAGTCCATCCGAACTATGTACATATTGCACTCTCCCAACTAAGTATATTTGAAGGAATCATTTGAATGGCATAGTACCAGAATGAAGTGGAACCCTAGACATATACACACTATGCAAGACAGCTTTACTACATCTGGACTTAACAGATTGCTTGAATATAATTTTAAATAGTCTGCATATGGATTTCTATTCTTGTTTGTACTCTTGAACAGATAGCTTCTGCCAACCCCATGACACTTGTGGTGTTGATAAACAAGAATCCAGTTACAGGGGAAGCCAAGAATGTTCAATAAAATATAGTGATAATGGACATCTGAAGAAATAGCTACATAAGAATGCAATTACAGGAAAGCAAATTGCTGCTTGCTGGATAAAATATTTAGCAACAAAGATCATCTTCAAAAGAAAAACAACTACATTGGATGTTAGTTAATACCCCAATTCATAACATAACTGCAAGCTCGCGCATGATACAAAAATAATTCTATAACACCGTGAAATCTGACTTACCGTATCAACATTTATGGGGTCCATCTTCTTTAGTCTTTGGAAGTGATCACTTGAATTTGGGTCAAAGACACTGCCAATAAATCTGTAAACTTGAGCAAAATCGGGCATGACTGCATCAAAGTAGGAGCAAGTTTAATAAGTGCATAAACAGTCGAGTAAACTAGACTAACACTACGGACATGGAATTGGCTAAGCTTTTAAGTACTTGTAAGCAATGGGTCTCAATGAATGTGTGATAAAAAAAGTAAATAAAAGTTGTGATCATAAGGAATGTGTGGTTAAAAATGATGTTTAACCAGAGCATATAAGTCCTTAAAAGCAGTACCAAGCATGCACATAGCTGTATATGAACAAAAATAATTGTAGGATGTAGGATTTTGCTGTTTTGATTTGAATTCTGTAAATTATTCCCTAGATCCCACCATAAATCCCCATATAATAATTTTAGTTGTCTTGCTATAATGTGATCATGCATTTGAGATACATCTTCAGCTATGAATCCAAGTTCATAAGTTCTGTAAGCTAAAACTCTGACATCTTTCCGACCGGTGTCCACGAACTCATAAAAATAATGAATTTTCAGTTTCTAATTACCCTTTTAATTCAAGAGATTTAAATATCAAAAACAAAAAAATGCAAAAGAAACTGACCTCTCAATGGCTTGCCTCGTTTCTGTCTTACTTGGGGAGTTATCTCATTAGTTGTCCACACCCAAGGAGTTCTATTCGTTGTGGTGCTGCTATACTTACGTGTCATGGTAAAACCTGCTAATCCCACATCGTGTGAAACACCATCATAAAACCATTGTTACTACAGGATAATGATTTGTTTCTGGGGAAAAAAAGACCAGCATACCATAATAATAGAAACAAACCATTTGAATTATTTGAGATATTGCCTGTTGCCGATACATTGTTTGTCCAAGATGACAAAGCGGCACCAGCAATTTCATTTCTAGGTACTGAAAATGAATCCGACCTCACAACATATTTGGGCTCAAGCAGAGCAGATGAAGACTGCAAAGCTCCAGTAGCTGGGGACAGAACTGCAGTGGTAGGGCAAGTATAAGCAAGGATGGTTTGAAAAGGCAAGAAGTTGACATGCGTGGCTAACAGTTCTTACCATTTTTAGGGGCCTTTAGTGGATAGGGATGAGCGGATTTTTTCTTTGGACGTGGGGGTGGTACATGTTCACTTGTTCCATTCTTCTGGACCTTCAGAAAATATTTCTGAGCATGACTACGAATCTGCAAAGATTTCATTTAGTATCTGGAAAGTAGACTGAACATGCACACACTATTTGATACGGGTCTTCATGGTCAAGTTACAACACATCCTTTTGTCATAACAAAGCTAGTGCTCTAAATGTTCTTGTGAAAATAGGCACACTGTTTTAACAACCTCGGAAATCAGAATAGCAACTGAGATTGTAACCACATTCCTCGGTCACAACACTCCCTATCATTGCTCAAAGTGGCCTTATATAAATTATAACCTATAATATTGACACAACAAAAGCTCTTGCATAGGTAAGGTGGACTATATAGTACTAGACAGTATTAAATAAGAAAAATAAGTTAAAATCTTGTCCAATATATTGACTAATACTATCCAATAATGCATCCAAACATTCTCTACATACTTTTAGTACAGCATGCAAAGTGTTTAAACAACGCTATGAATAGAAACTGAAAAAGTAACCACATTCCTAGGCCATGACACTCCCTAACTATGCTCATAATGGCCTGATATGAATTGTAACCTATAATATCTCTACATTAGTATCTCTTGAAAAGATTAAATGGATAAGAAAGAAAGAAATATAATTCTTTGACAAATTTGAAGACAATAACTGAAATTAAAACTTCAGACAGAAAAGTGATTAAACTACAAATCTATGCAAAAAAAAAAAAACCTGGATAACTGTCTTTGACCCCACGAATGCTTCAATTTTTTTCCAATCGCGATTAAATCTGAAAATCAACAAGTTAAAAACAAATGAAAACACACTCACTAGAAATCAAAATCTGGCATTACATTTAAATTTCATTCTTCTTTGGAACAGTGCAATCTGTTCTACAAGCTTAAATATAGCACCTACAAAAGATCTTCTCACCTCTTAAAATTTATATTCAGAAAGCATAATTCAAAGAACCATTAATTTATCCCCTGTTTGAGCCTCTTCTTTAGAGGAAAAAAATGCATTTTTGAATAGTGATTTTTGGAGGATGTGTAGTTAAAAATTAATAAAAATTTTTTAATTTACGTGTAATATTATTTCATTAGAGAATATGTGGTTAAAAATGAATTTTCAAAAAAATGGAGCTCGGAGTTCTATAAGCTTAGAATCTGCAAGATACAATTTTCTATACTGATGGATTTCCATTACACAGAATTCAAATTTAAAGATACTAAACAATTATAAAAAATCACTGAAATTTACAAAATTTAATTAAGGGTAATTAGTACAAAATATTCTCACATTTCATTGTTATTGTAGAAAAAGTCCTTACCTTTCTTTTTTGGCATTTTCACCCTTATTTCCACATTTCATTATGCAAAAATGTATTTTTCACCTATTTTCTCAATTAAAAATCATGAAATGACAAATATACCCCTCTTTTTAAATAAAACAAAAAGAAAAAAAATTTAATTGCTATCACAATCTCACTTTTTGAAAAAGCGCAAATAAATTACAAATATATTATTAAAAGGGTAATTAGTACATAATATCCTTATCTTTCACCGTTATTGCGAAAAACGTCAATACCTTTCATTTTTTTGGCATTTTACCTTTAATTACACATTTGATTGTGCAAATCATCATTTCCATCCATTTCCATCCAATTTTTCAATAAAGAACCGTGAAATAATGAATATACACTCCTATTTAAATAAAATATATTTTTTTAAAATTTAATTCTTTAATAATTTATTTGGCATTTTTAAATAAATTTAATTGGGACTCATTTGTACTTTTTTTTAAAAAATTAAATTTTTTTAAAATAATTTATTGGGGAATTGTTTGCACTTTTTAAAAAAATTGAAACTATAATTGCAATTAATTCTTTAACTTTTTATTTAAATAGGAAGTTATATTCGTTATTTCACAACTTTTATTGAGAAATTGAATGAAAATGAATAGAAATTGTGGTTTGCGCAATCAAATGTATAATTGAGGGTGAAAATGTCAAAAAATGAAATGTATAGACGTTTTTCGCAATAACGGTAAAAGATAAGAACGTTATATATTAATTACATTTTCAATAATTTATTTGTGATTTATTTGCGCTTTAAAAAAAATTGAGACTGTTTTTGCAATTAGTTTTTTTTTTTGTTTTTTTGTTTTATTTAAAAAGAGGGATATATTCCTCATTTCATAATTTTTAATAAAGAAAATAGGTAAAAAAGAACTTTTGTACCACGGTGAACAAAAAACGTTTTCAACTCCCCACCCTTAACATGATATTATTTCACACAAATTTCCAGAACAAAAAAACTTAATAATGCAGACACTGAGACACACATAACACTTACAGTTGAAGGGCTTCGAGGAATTTGTCATGTTCTTCCTCAGTCCAGCTCTCTCTTGACTTGGTTATAGTATACGGCTTCCGGACCTTCTTATTCCGATCCTCCACACTGAAACCCGCATTGCCCATAACAGGTTGAATCAAATTACCGTAGTTCATCCCCGCCAGACCCATTTTCATCGGATCCTCACCCATATGATTTTAATAACTGTAAGAATCCTGACCTGACACTGGATTCTTGAAAACAGACAACCATATATAACACAACTGTTATCGTTGTTTTCCTGGATTTGAGCGAAGGGAGAGTGTCAGAAGTTTATATAGGAGACGAGGAACGGAGGGAAGTGGGTGTGGGTGAGTAGGGGTTTAGAAAATCTGGGCCATTATTAATTAACGTGGCTATTGACAAATGGTCCATGAGTAGATGTGTCAGTGTTTGGTTGGATAATGGAGTTTAGAAAATCAGAGCCGTCAACGTGGCGATTGAAAATGGGCGATATATATGGTTGGAATTTGGTAGTTGCGCTTTGACTTGGAGTATGACTTTATTGGTAAATTTGAAAAAAATTCACTTTCGCGATTGATTGACGAGGAATTTCAATATTAGGATGTATTTGATTAGCTTTATTTTTTTATAAAAATTATCATTTTTCATTCAAGTAGTTATTGATTGACCATTTTTTATACAAATATTTTTCAAAAATTGATTAAGTGATCATATTTATCTCAAAATAAGAAAAATACTTTTTGGGAAAATAACTATGGGTTGCATGGCTTAGTTTCATGGGTTGAAACTTAGCATAACATTAGTAATCGTGATAATTATTGTGGACAAGGGAAAAGTTTGACTTGATATAAATTTAATAGTTGGTCGACACAAGTTCGTGTGTTGAGTAAAGGATCTTAGAAATTGAGTTTTGAAAAACTACATTATGGAGAGCTTGTCCAATGAGTTAAGAAGCTTTTCACCAAGACAGATAGATGACAATCAAAGTCCATTTGATTAAGAAATATAAGGGCTGAAGGCAACAACATTAGGCAGTGGCATTACTATAGTTTCAGTATATTACGAGGGCTTAAGGAACAATTTGTTGAGGCTGAAACTTCGTAGACTTGATATTGGAAATGTTAGCTTTGCTACTAAGCATCATTTGGAGGTCGGGAGCACATCTATTGGCGTCACTTGAGTTTTTTTTATGAGTCTATCATAAGGGGCATACTCAGTGCTTCGATCCCAACAAATGGTAGCTTGCGAGAACAGACATCTCAAGATTCATGGACTCTTGTGTGCCCTGCAAATTTATCAAGGAAAATACTGTCATTATGAGTACTTTGATAGAAAACACATTGCAAGATTCGATGATGAAACTTTGTCAGTCGGAGGAGTACAATAAAAAATCAGTTTTTAATTATTTTTTAGTTAGTATTTTTTTTATTTAAATAAATTCGGGATTCAATTTTTATTAGGACTTTTAATTTTTGTTATTATATAGATATTAGTTGTTAATAGGATTATTCATTAATTAAAAGTTAGTCATTTATTAGGATTAGTCATTAATTAGCTTTCTTTTCTTTTTCTTTTTTTATTAATAAGGGTGATAGCCTTCATGGTGAAAGAGTTTTTTTTTTTTTGTTTTTTTTGAATTGAAATAAAATATTAATTGCTGAATTTTTCTTCAATTTTCAATTCAAATTAAATTAGTATTCGAGCACGATTTAATGATTTGTTGATCAAATCGAATATTCGGCATTCTTACAAAGAATCAATGAATATTTTATGATATCTTTTATGAATTAACGTATTTATTACTTTTCCACTACATCAATTATATCGCTTCTAGCGTCGTGGAACAGCGGTGCATAGGTGGATGAATATGGCAAGATGCCGACAAGTGGAAACGAGTTTTCTATTAGACATTTCTAGTTAGCCATGGATTAATAGTCATATTTGAGTTAGGCACTAACGAAGGGCATGACAACGAATATTAAGTTAAAATGCTTGTAGAAAGTAACGAGCACAAGGATTGCGTTGTAGGACATGCGGACTACCCTCAACGATTTGGACGGAACCTGTATAACTCCTTCCTAGCGAGTTTGCTTCGAGAGGAGTATATTGTGCTTGAGCACACGGGCTAGAAAATGTAAATTGTGAATAGGCAAGTGTCTTGACACCAAGTGCAGAGCAAGGATGCGTTCAAGTGTTTACACTCTAATAAGCTTTTGCAGGTAAAATATGCAATAGATGATGTCAGACTCATGATAGAAATTTGTGGAAGGTAGTTGAATAGAGTAAAACTACTGCCACACAGGTACCAAAAATAGTCCCGTTAAGAAACTTAGATAATTGACCCGTGTCACCTAGACTTGACACATTCGACATATATATCCTTACTCTCTCTTTCAAATTGTTCTTCTAGGAAAATAATAAAGAAAGTCGAAAATCTTAGAAACATTTGTTAAACACGGTGACCATACCTGCTATCAAGCAATTTGAACAAGTTGACACAACATACACCCTCCAAAAAATGAAGGTGGTGTTGGGCTCATAACAATCTAATTCGAATTATGCCTCTAAACGTTTGTTGAACCCAATGACCATGCATGTTAAGTATTTTGGACACATCGACACCTGGTAAAAAATTTAGATGGTGTTGAGACCATAGACAGCTCGATTAGATTTAAACCTCTAACAATATGTGTAGAATTGCCCCCATTAGCCTAATGACAAGTTGATACATTTTATTTTTGCTCTTTTGTTGCTAGATGATAAATAAATAAATAAAAGAAAAAAATAGTAGCACAAGGATTTTGACGGGCCAAAATCCTTGTCGAGTCACCCAATTTGGTTGGCCAACTCATTTTGCTAGGGATGATAATGTGACAGATCGGACCGATCATTACCATACCAATCCCCATTTTGTCTAGGATTTTCGGGAAGTGAGGTGGGGAGAAAAAAAATTTCATTACTATCTTGTTTAATTATTTTTTAGAGATGATTTAAATTGAAAAATGAAATAAAAATATAAAACAATTCAAGGTGGAGGATAAATATCTCCTTACCCGTTTACTATTCAGGACAGGGATTCTTGGCCTAATTTGTATAGGGACCATCCTTGTCTTTATTTACCAAACAACAGGAACTTTGAGAAAGTTGACTAATCGTTTCCTTATTTGTAATCTTACGGTCAGAAATTCGCATTATAGTTCTAAAATTATTTTTAGCCTCTTCAACGAAAGAGAGGAGTAATCGTAGAAGTGAAGATAATATAACTTCTTTTATAAGTTAAAAAATTAGTGCAGACGAACCCTATTTGCTAAAGTATGTTATACTAATTGTGGTTGAATAAAATAAATTTAATTTTTAAATCTTTATGTATCTTATGGCTAAATCTAGAATATCGAACATATCACAAATCACAATTGTTTATTAAATATAATCATTATAAAGTAGAATGGGTGTATTCAATTGCGGTTTTTCAAAACATTTTGAGATTTAAAAATTTTTAGGGGATTCAATGAAAACTTTTTTAGACTCCCTAAAAATATTGGTGTATTCAATCGAAACTTTTGTGGACTTTTAATTTTATTTTTTTAAATCGCGGTTTATTCAATTAATTTTTTTTAGAAATCTTTATAAATTTTGGGGTATTCAAATTGTAAATGACTTTTAAAAATATTTTTTTATTATATGGTAAGGGAAAGGGATTGTGAGAATTACCACCACGTATATGAGAACTTCACATTGTTGCACTAGATTTACATGAATTCTATTTTAAATAAAAACTTTCACGAGTATAGAATTCTATAAGTCTATAAAAGTTCTAAAATGAAAGTCTTTAGAAACCTACACTTCCACTAATTCCATATAAAACTATAAGAGTTTACGAAATCCACAAAAGTCATTACTAAAAAAAAGTCTATAAAAAGTTTTCAAAAGTCACAATTGAATATACTCCCTAAGAATAGTATAATGCTATTTTAAAAAGTTAAAATAAACACACCATTGAAGGTTGTTTTTGACCATTGTATCTCTAAAGTAAAGATCATATATTTGAAGTCTCTTTCGCTCTAAAAGTGAAAAATTGAGTTCGGTTGTTCAGATTCGAGACGGCTTAACTCATATTTGACCCTTCTATCTAAGAGTCTTGCATTTCTTCTCTATTCAATTTGAGTAATGTTACATGTACACAGTCATTTGCAGATTGATGTACAGATAGATGACATGACATTATATTAAAATTTAACTGTTTTTCTTCTCTTTTTTTTTTTTTTCTCTTTCTCTATCCCAAACCATTTTTTCTTTCTCTGTACACATAGATGACATGACATGACATTTTTTCTTTCTCATCAATCTGAAACACAACTAAACTAGAATATATATCATCAATTTGAAACACAACTAAATCGTTGCAAAGAGATAAAGTACATAAAATAAATGGTTTTCAGAAATCAAAAAAATGGTCCAGAATCTCGATTCTACATTTTTTGATGACAGAATAGCGCGAAAGTATTTTACAACAGATATAAGATCAGGAAGACATCCTGGCTCTCGCAAAGTACAGCAGCAAGTACAATCAGTATATGCATTTTTCTCTTAAGCAAACACTAGAACCTCTTTGAAACTTTTATTTCAGTAGAGAGTTAACCGAATAATAATGATGTATAATGTTCATATACCTCCACAAGATCAAATAATAGATGGTGTTTCATTCATTTGCAGCCGTATCCTCAGGTGGGGCAGCATTTCCATCTATAAAGAGAGAAAAAGATAGGGTTGAAACTTCAAAAGATAATATGATAAGAAGCCAAACATTTTATTAGAGCTAGGCATTTGGGAGAAAATATAAGAGGTTTAGGTCTTTATGCGATTTCCCTTAAGAGTGAATAATTTCTTAAACATAACTTTCTCGAGCCAAAATCAAACTGCAGAGACGAGACAAGAAAAAATCTAGGAGCCTGTTTGGCTAATCTTAATAAGTTTACTCACGGTTAAATAAGTTTTACAATACATAATATCTATATTAATAAAAGTTGAAAATAAGTTACGCATTTTGACACTGATATCAGAGTCACTGAAAAGTAACTTCTAGATATTTTAGCTTATCCAAACAAGCAAAATAATTAAGCATCTAGATATGGTAAGTCTGAGAAATTCGATCAAGAATCACATATACCTTCATCTTTTGCAGGAGCGCAAGGAGATTTGCGATATCGAGTTTGCTGTTGTGTCGGCTAGAATATCAAATGCAAAAATGACAAATTGTAACATTAAGATAGAGGCATAGAAAATATATGCATAGATCATCAACCTGTGTCAACGTCAATACCAAAATAAATGCTAAAGAGTGGAGCTACCAATAACAACAACATCAGGAATAAGAAATTTACACTTCGAATCATTAGCGCTTATTTAAGAAGCGTCTAAGCTAGACACAAGAGTAGCATGTTTTGTTTTTATTCTTTTCTCGGGCTGGGAAAGAGGATTCCAACTCATAACAAATGGTCCTTTCGACAAATTAAATTATTACACAAGTCAGACTTGAATCGTGAACTTGCACTCACAAGTGTGAGCAGCCTAAAATTAGATCTAACAGTAACCACTTATGCACAAACTTGAAAACTATTAATGCTAGATTGAGATTGGACTTTGTAACCTCTCAATCACATAGAGAAGGAAAGAGCACCAACAGTGTAAGCACTTTCTTGGGCTAACATTGACATTGAGAGACCAAAAAAAAAAAGTGTGCTTGCAAATTTGTTCACATGTCAAATCAGACCTGTCATTCCTGCATTTTTAGCTATAATATTTCACATTCTATATCAAATTTGAGAAGATCAACTCCCTACTTGTTATTCTATGCAAGGCAATCGTGTTTAAATTCACCAATTCGTGTTCCGGTGTGATCCATTTTTCATAGGGGTGTTACTTCCAACAAAAATTGAAGAATTTATTGGGAAATCCTACATCAAGGCATCGCCGCTGGCAAAAAATGGTTTGCAGATTGGACGATTTGTTATTTAATGGATGTCAATGAGATCGACACAGATCATGGAGATTGATGAAGATCACGAAGATTGACAAAGATTATGACTTAGCACATTTATGTATACAATGAGATCTCTATTTTACTCTTCCCTCACCTCATTGCTGGAAAAAAAAAAAAAAAGAATACAGAATTTTTAATTTTATTTTTTTCAAAATACTTCCAGTAAGATGAATTTTTTTCTCTTTTCATTATGAAAGAGTTATTTTGAGCTACCCATTGGAGTTGTTCTTTTCACCAGTCAACAAATTGATGCTTTCTGATTATCCAATATCAATTTGAGTGAAGGTGTCAATGAGATCGACAAAGGTCATGTAGATTGATAAAGATCACGAAAATTGACGAAAATTATGACTTTTATGTACATAATTGTATTTAGCATATTTAGGTTGGTGGTATTTTTACCATTTTTAAGTTGATTATATCTATCATATTTAGATTAATACCATAGTT
>CAIGRN010040394.1:0-15470 GCA_903798345.1 Fraxinus anomala
TAGGCATTGCCAATGTTGATTATGGAACTTCTTATATTATTTCTTTTTATTTTACTTTTGAATGGTCGAATGAAAGTCTCTTGATCTAGGAAAGCGATGCAAAATTTTTTGGACATGAAAAAGTTTGCAAAATTTAAGCTTTCTTATGAACAAGTGTTCACTCATGAGAAACTTTTGTTTGTTGGAAATTACATTTGGCTATATATATATATATATATGATTTATCTTGTGTTTATGTGACATCTTTCCCTATTTGTCTTTCTTTTGGAATGTCAAGACAAAATTAAAATACATGCTAGCTAGTTGTCCAGTTAAGAAGAATGCATATTACCAAGACCCTCCAAGGATCAAAGGCATGATCTTCTTGCAGAAGGTTATAATTAGGTGATCTAAAGTTCTTTTTTAAGTCAAGTGATGCTTCAGCAGTTGACTGCCTAATGGGCTAGTAACTGTGCCGTCTTCCTCTTTTAATAAAGAGTCAAAATTATGAAACTCCTTCCTAGCATTGAGGATGTATTTAGCTTGTGATTTCAGCTATTTCATCTTCCTCTCCTCTGCATTCTCGATTTTTAGAACTATGGGGAATTCGTACATTTTGCAAGGTCCTTCAAGACCTCTTTACTTCTTTTATTTTTCAGTTCTCTTAGAAAAATCATGGTTGGTACAGCAATCTTAATTTATCAATGAAAAACAAGGTCCTACAACAGAAATGATTACGAGAACTTTCACTCCAAACCTCTGGTGAAGTATATGTTGGCTATAAAGCAACTTTTGTTGATTTAAGGGGACACAATTTTTCACTTTGTCAACATGCAATCCATGCATTAAATTGGGGATTTAATGCTAAAGATTGAAATATTCTACAAAATCGGTAACTAATACGCTTTGCATTTTAATGAATAAAGTTCATATTTGTGCTAGATATTTGACGAATGTCTTTATATTTTATACTGTTCAACATATGAAATAAAAGTTACTTGTGCGAATCATAAACAAAAGTCGTACAATACTAGTGATGCATATCTATGACGTTTTAGATAAATCAACTTGAACAAGATACAAAGAGAGATTAGAGATGGTCCTTTCAACTTGATTAAGATCGAACCATTTTTAGTTTGTGATTCTTGTTTTAAAGGAAATATGATCAAGATTTCGGCAAAAGGACATAGAGCTAAAGAAGTATTGGAAATTTAGATACATTTACCTAATGGCTGTAAAAGTCAAATGAATTTGAGAAATTAAAAGAATATCAGACTAAAGTGGAGAAATATTTTGGTAAGAGTATGAAGGCACTTCGATCAAATCGAGGTGACGAATATCTCTCAAGATAATCAAGGACTAGACAAGAAATGAAATTGATTCTCAATTGAGTACGCTTGGTACACCCCCCAACAGAATGATATTTTAGAAAGAAAAAACATGATAAGAATTTGAGGATGAGGCGATATGAAGTATAAATCGTACAATTGATAATCAAGAACAAGATGTAAAAGAAAAGCAAACGAGAAGAAGAAATTGGCAGAGGAGCGGAGTATTTTATTGACAATCAATAGAGAGAAAAATTACAACTTCTACAACTTAAGGTCTAATAAACTGAATGAAGAGTCTACTATTTATAGGAGACATGTCCAAACCCTAGAATAAACCTAAAATATGGAAACTAGGTAAAAAATCGCGTAAAATCAAAAAATAAGGTAAAAGATCCGCGGCCCGTTGCTCGAGCGATAAGCTGGTGACGGGCTGTTGCCCAGCGACTGTCGGGTGACAGCCTCTCTGCTCCAATTTTGTTCATCTTACTCGAGCGTCAGTCGAGCGATCATCCAACACCGTCAATCCGCCTTTTTTCCTTCTTGGACCCTATTTTGACATCTTCAAGCCCAATACTCCACAACACGAAACCCTAGACCCAATTTGGACCGGATTTAGGTCACAAAATCCAACAATCTCCACCTTGACACAAATTTCAGTGCAACGAACAAAGCTCCAAAATTTTTCTACTTGGAAAAATAAGTCCGACTGCAGCAAAACACTCTAAACTCTTCAACTTGAACCAAAACTCTCCAACACTCGAAAATACTCTTCCTCTTCCACCATATCCAAACACGGATGCAAGTGAACCCAACCCCCAGGTTCCCAAAATTCACAACGAATTCAAAATTTACCAAACAGGGTCAAAACACACCCTGTAGCAGAATCACCACTAAATACTTTAACTGAAGGCCCCTGACTAGACTCGTCATCTTCAACAACTCCAAAAACATGCACATCCAGTTCAGCATCCTCGTACCTATCTTCNAACTGAAGGCCCCTGACTAGACTCGTCATCTTCAACAACTCCAAAAACATGCACATCCAGTTCAGCATCCTCGTACCTATCTTCAATGGATCTCTCCCTAGCCGTTGAATACAATGGACCAACAGACCGTGGTGCCGAAGCGGAATTACCCATATTCCCCAAACTCGACAGAGTAGTATTCTCCAAAATATATCCAGATCCAACTCCCACCGGAACTGTACCAAACTATATATCTACCATGGTGCCAAACCTGTACTAATGTTTCTTCACTAATTCTGCCCATCCTTGCAAGATGTATAACTGAGACTTTTTTCGCTTCTCCAATACAACACGGACACCCTTTCAGATCTTCAAGACTCCACCTGCACCAGAGAATGTGTAACCTCTTGATTCCAGGATATTCAGCGAGATGATGTTCTTCTTCAAGTCTGGATTACGTCGAACTTGGCCAAGTGTTCTGATTTTTCCATCCATTAACTTCAATCTGACTTTCCCAATACCAGCTACCTGACAAGATTCATTGTTTTCCATAACAATGGCACCTTGCGTCATCATTTCATATGATACAAACACATCCCTATTAGGGCTCATATAAAATGCACTAGCTATATCCAAAATCCACTCCTCGTTAGGCTTGGATTTTACGTCAAAAATAGTCAAAAGTTATCCATCACTTACATAGTTCTCTCCAATGTCTGCTTCACCTGAAGTCTCTGATTGCCTTCCTTGATTTGTAGCTGAATTGCCCTTACCCTGCTACTTCTCGCAATCTCTCTTGATGTGTCCTTTCTTCTTGCAGTAATAGTAGATCCTATTACTGAAATCCACCACCGACTTGCACATTTCTCGATCACCACAAACCACAAGAGCTTCATCACCTCTGGAACTAGCTCCAACAAGATGCTTCAACTTCTCCTTTGAGAACAAAACATCATATGCTTCTTCAACGATGAGTGGGTCACGACTATACAGAATCGTGTCCCTAAACGACGAAAATAAACCAGGCAGCGAGCACAACAGGATTAAGGCCAAGTCCTCTTCATCATATTTTACCTCTAACGTCTCAAGATCAACGATAATCTCCTTAAACACCGCCAGATGATCTTTCAGTGATCCACCTTCTGCAATGCAATGAGAATAAAGCCTCTGCTTCAAATGTAATTTGCTGGTCAGACTTTTATCATGCACAATTGCTCCAGTTTCAACCATAATACAGCTGATGTCTTCTCCTTCAAGACGTCCTGAAGAATGTTGTTAGATAGATGAAGATGAATCTACGAAAGTGCCTTTCGATCCTTTCGTTGCTTTTCCTCTATTTTCCAAGTTGTAGACATCTTATCAAATCTCAACAAAGTATCATCAAAATCTATCTATGCCAATATAGCTCTCATCTTCACTTGCCACAAAGAAACTATTATACTACGATCCAACAGCAGATTATCATACTTCATGGTAGCCATCGATAACAAAAAAAATCCTCGAAATCAAATCTTAGCTATGCGGAATTGCTGGACCTTAGCTCTGATACCACTTGTTAGGAATTCGAGAATGAGGCGATATGGCGCAATATGAAATATAGATCACACAATTGATAATAAGAACAAGATGTAAAAGAAAAGCAAATAAGAAAAAGAAATTGGCAGAGGAACCGAGTATTTTATTAACAATCAATAGAGAGAAAAATTACAATTTCTACAACTTAAGGTCTAATAAACTGAATGAAGAGTCTATTATTTATAGGAGACTTGTCCGAACCTTAGAATAAACCTAAAATATGGAAACTAAGTCAAAAATTGTGTAAAATTGGAAACAAGGAAAAATGTATGTGGCTTGTCGCTCGAGCGATAAGCAGGCGACTTGCTGTCGCTCGAGAAAAGGTCGGGCGATAGCTTCCTTGCTCCAATTTTGCTCATCTTGTAGGAGCGTGAGTCGAGCGACTGTCCAGCGCCGTCAATTCACATTTTTTCCTTCTTGGACCCTATTTTGACATCTTCAAGCCCAATACTCCAAAACATGAAACCATAGACCCAATTTGGACTGGACTTAGGTCACAAAATCCAACAAAACATGACATTGTCAGGTAGGTTTAGGTTAATGACAAGTTTCACAACTCTACTTATCTAATTTTGGGATATACACTGAACTTAGTTTCTTCTAAGTCTATTCTCAAGACTCTCTTGAAATTGTGGTATGGATGCAAGTCCATCTTACATCACATCTAAAATTTAAGGGTTTGGCTCATATGCTGAAAGAAAAGGTAAATAGTTGGAGTTACGTAAAAAATATGTATGTTTGTGGGATTCCCTAAAGGTACTAAGAGATATTATTTTCGTAGTCATCTAGATAGGAAGGTCATTATTCGAGCAAATACAACTTTCCAGTAGGATATGTACTTTATTGAACGTTAGTCCAAAAGTAAGATCGTGCTAAAAAAATGAGTTGTAGCAATTTCACGCCATCGATTCTTTCATCATAGCCTAGGAGATTGACATCCCATAGTGTCAAGTATACTTAAGACTAGGTGATCTGATGGAAAAGATGAATTATCATCTGATCCAATATATCCCTAGAACGTTGAAGGTAAGGAGGTAATGACATCACCTGATGATAATGCTATCATTGACGAAAATGTATGATTCTAGATGATGCTATAGTCCATGTTCAGTTACCATTTAGACAAAGTCAAGTGGTCATTAGTCCACCTTCTTGGTAGTTGTTGGTTGTAGAGTTAAATCTGGCGATCTCCATAATACAAGTTGAAGTTTTGATTTCATAAAAGGAGGTTATGGATGATGAAGATGAAACAATCCGTCTATGGATTGAATCAATCTTCGAGATCTTAGAATGAAATAATCGACGAGGTGATTAAGACATTTGGTTTTGATCATAACTTCGATGGACCATTTATCTATAAGAAGATACAAGAAAATATTTTAATTTTTCTGGTGTTTAATGTTAATAATATTCTACTCATTTAGAATAATGTAGGAGCATTATCGTCTACTAAAGCATGGTTGGCCCAACAGTTTCATATGAAGGACTTAGTAAAATTAGCTATATTCTAGGTTTCAAATCTTGTGAGATCGAAAGAACAAGATGATAGCTTTGTCCCCACCCTCACGTGTTGACAATGTACAATAAGTAATGAACTCAAAAAAATTTGTTCATTGATGGACATTTAAAAGTTTACAAGGTACATTATTAAATTCTATACAATCCTACAGATTTAACATATGTCATAAGTAAATCTTTAGGTATCGATTTAGTAAGTGGATCAATTATACGATGCGTAAAATTATACTATAAAGTTACTTTTTTTTCTTTGCTATGATATCTTATTCAAATTATATTTGGTATCAATGTGTTTGGTTATGCTACGATACTTGGGATCCTTCGTTTATGTGATAACAACTTGACTATTGCAATAAATCAATGTAGGCCTCACAACATTGTTAGGGATGCTTAGAGTATGAATGAATCTCCCTAACCAAACAACTTTTTATATTGCTGAAACACATGCTACAAATTTTGCTACCATTGTAGATAAAAAAATACATGTTTGTTTCTTGCTATTCGAAGAGATAGCACCATTATTAAGTAAGAATGCACATCCTAAAGTTGATTTGCAGCCATCTAGGTCCCTACCCCAGTCAACATCTCTATATCCTTTTGAGCATAAAGCATTCACTTGATAGCACATGAAATGACTTGCAACATCCTTTATATATCTCAATATCCTCTTAAAAAATTTCGATACTCTCTTCCATGATTAGATGGATACTTACTGACCAGATCAACGGTATAACAAATATCAAGATGAGTATACATCATAGCATACATCAAGTTCACAACTGTATTGGAGTATAGTACTATAGACATTTTATTTTCGTCAAGTGTCTTAAGATACATACAAAGATTTAGGGTTTGACATTTCGATACAAGAGTGCAGATGGAGTTGCAATTCTCTATTTTGAAACATTCAAGAATATTCTTTATATATCGCTCTTGTGACACAACAAGAAGTCTCTTTGAATGATCTCTACGGATTTTAACGGGTATGGAATCTACTTCACCCATATCTTTTATTTCAAAATTTGAGGACAATCATTTCTTAATAGTTTCAAACTACTCCTTATTTTTCCTAGCCAATAAGATGTCATTTGCGGAGATAGATAAAATAAAAAATTATCCATTGGACCTTTTCAGATAAATACAATAATCTTCGTCCAACATGATGAAGTTCTAAGAGATTATTGCTTTATCAAATCTCAAGTACCACTGTCAAGAGACTGCTTCAGGGCATAGATGGATCTTTTCAATTTACAAACATTATTTTGTTGACATGTTTCAATGAAACCTACTAGTTATTGCATATAGATTTCTCTATTCATTCTTTGTTGAGAATGTTTTTAGGTCCATTTGATGTAATTCTAAATCTAAACATATCTTATGTGTCCATTTTATATTAGTCAAAAGTCAAGATTTCTTATTCAAGGTCAAAAGTTCGATTAGTCAAAGTCAAATAGGGACTTAAATTGAAAATACTTATGGTTTAAGATGAATAAAACGAAAATTTAGGGATTACTTTTCTATTATTGGAAGTTAATGACTAAATTTTATATAAAACAAAGAATGAGGGACTTACCTTGCAATTTGGAGTTAGTTTTCCAATTATTAACACCGACTGAGACCGTTCGCTAAAATTATGTACTGCAAGTGCACAAATCGCTTTCAGATAATAAAGTGGACTTGTGAGTCCGAGTTGTCGATCCTTCGAAAAATGTTTATTTTTACTTACACTACTCTAATCAGTTTAATTCTAACAAAGCAACACATACAAATTTTGGATTTTCTAAGTAAGGAAAATGACTAAAAACTTTACAAAAATAAGAAAACATAAAAATGGAGGAAATTTTGGAGGATAAAGTAGTTGGGATTAATGATTTCACTTAACCGTTTCTTAAATAATTTCTTCACAAATAGATTAACAAATTACTCATTTTGTATGTTAGACCCGATTTTTCGATTTTAGCTAATTATCTCTCTCTAGTGAAATTACCCATAATCGATTAGTCTAACTTACAATATCTCTATATTGATCAAAACCAAACATCCACATTAAATCTTCGTGAAAATAGCTCAATGGGTCACTTAGGGTTAAGGATAAGTCTTTATCCCCTACAAGAATCTTGTGTATTTATTATTTGGTCTAAAATGTACAATATTTTCTCAAACATTATAAAAATCACTTAATACAATCATTCATTGGCCACGTAAATGATAATGCATGAAATATAATAGTAAATACACATGTAAATAAGCATTTTAATATTAAAAAACAAATATTGAAATTAATAAAACTAGGTTAGTTTCCCATCATAAATCCCAATACAAAAACTTAGCCCATTTTATATATATGACAAAAATGAGAAGATTCAGACAATATATTACAAATTAGAGAAAATAATGAAGAAAATACAAGATCCAAGATAAGACCCTTTTTTGGTTAGATATGAGGGTTGTAGTGGCTTGATCGAGTTTCCCCCAAACTTTCTCCTAATTTTCTTGATATTTTTCTCCTTTAGGTGCCCTTGTTCTTGGCTCTATTTTCCCAAAAAAAAAAAATGAAAAGAAAAGAGAAAGAATGAAAAGATAATGCCCTAGGATGGCTGAATTTTCCCTTTAAAAACAATCCCATTTTTTGAACTAGCACCATGGGGCTGATAAGTGGCGCCTAGGCGCTAGCTTTCAAGATAAAATTTAGGAACTTGGCGCCTAGGCACTAATACGTGGCACCTATGAGCTACATTTTCTTCCTTTTTTTGCAGCTTAAGTTCCCAGTGTGCCGACCCCTCAACTTTGATCTTGTACATTTTGGTCCTCAAATTTTGACTTTTATTTTGATTATGCCCTTCAAATTTTGCATCCAAGGCAGTTCAACTTTTAGCATGTGTGCACTTTGATCGCCAAATTTATATTTTTAAACGTTTTTGGTCATTTTCTTCTCCTACAAAAGCAACAATTACACGATTGTGAGTCAAAATTTGCTCACTTCATCAATAATAAATTTATTTTAAGTGTCATATAAGTGAGTATAAACATACTTCAAATACCCCCAAAATTAAACTCTTGCTCGTCCTGAGCAAGATTATCCACTAGCACAATTGAGCAACATGGAACAAAGATCTAAAATATTAGATAACTTGCCAAAGATATCTATGAGTGTAAAATTATATAATCAATTCTCAAATATGCCTCCAAATAATGCTACCAAAAATAAATTGAGCTTATCCATATTTGATCGGTGTGTGTGTGTACATGGTCAATTTCAATCATCACCTAGACTCCGAAAAAATTGTAAAGAAGGAAAATTTTTCAAATTAGTGCCAACCCAAACCTTTGTGGTCATATATGTACTTTCCCACTCATAAGATTCACATCCCCCAAATAGATATTCATTTTTCTTTTCGTGGGGTGCATATCTAAAGGTTGTTTTCAAACTCCTTTTTTTTTCTCGCTCTAGTTTGGATGGGCGTAACTGGTATATCAATAATCTATTTATGTGGTGATTTTCGACTAATAGAGTACTTTGACATTTATGATTAAACTAAGTAATTCAAACCCACTAATTATCTAAGCCCCAATATCAAATATAATTGCACAATTCCTCTTAAAATTTTCAATGAAAGCTCATGATTGACCTCACACTTTTAAGATTTCTTCTCAATCCTTGTAATGAGATTTAGGTTGATAACTCCCCTTTTTTAAACCAAAGGGTACCGAGTTTCGAGATACCTTTGTGAATTTAATAACTTGAGTCAAAAAGGGTATGAAGTGAGACATAAGATTGAGAAAACATAGAGAGGGATGGAGCTAAAGCCTATTATGTAACGTCCCAAAATTTTATATCGTAGAATTATTTACTGGTAATGATTTTGACCTAAGCATATTTTGATAATATTGAAATGTTGAGGGACTAAAGTGAAATAGTATTAAACTCAATTTTTTGGACCAAATAATTATATTTTGATAGGGCAAGTATAAGTATATCGATATTAGACTCATCGTGTAGATTGTAATTATTTAGGAGTTTTTTATTCAAGAAAAAGTTGTTTTGGATAAAATCATATCAGGTTAAATCCAATTAAAAGAATATAAGGTTAAATGAAATTTAAAGGAATTTGAAATATAATCTAAAATCTGTTTTCCTCCTTTTAGCCTAAACACGTGGGTTGATAATTATGAGTTTGATTATGATAAATATTAATTAAAATTTTAATTTTATAATGGTAATCATTTTGTGATTTGGATAGAGTTTAATTGTAACATTAATTTGATAAACTTTAATAGTAATCATAATTCTATTACTCGAAAACAATTCTTATCCAAATTCCTTGTATTACACAGTTTTTCAATTCTAGTTGCATACAAAACTCAATTGAGAATTACAACTATAAATACTGCAAAAATTCCCATTATTTCACCACAGAAATTAAAGAGAGCATGGTAGAGTGAATAAGGGAAAAAGGTATAGAAAAATATTTAGAGAATTTTTAGTAAAAGATTTTTTTTTTCAACCTTTCAAAATCAAAGTAAGATACTTTTGTGCAAGTGGTTTGTTTCCGTATACTTTTATATTCAGTAATTTATGCATGAATTGTGAGTAGAACTTCGATTTCGACCTAATGAAATGTGCACTCTATTGGATTCTTTATAACCAAATGTGAAATATTTCGAGAATTCAAAATACTACTGATGAGTGTCTCGCTTGGTCATTGATATACTCCATAAGAAATGTGGTATGCATTGTATATTTTATTGTTATATAATTGTCTATAAAAACTGCACGTATCTCATTGGGAATTTTTAAATACTCACTCTTACAATAATTTTTCAGGTTAGTTTGAGTCGATTGGAATTGTGGCAGGATAGTGATGCAGACTGCCAAAAGAATTTGAAGAAATAAAATTACTAGGTTTTCTTTCCTTAATTGATTAATTAGTTTCATTTATATTCAAGGACTGGTTTATTTAAATAGTAGTTGGATATGTAAATTTCAAAAAATACAATTTTAATTGTTTAGTTTAAATTCGTGGATATATGATATTTTAATTAAATAAATATATTTTTATGGTTCCTCCTTTAATAAAAAGAAAAGTAAGTTTTTGGTAACACTTCAAGATTTATTAAAATTTGGGGTGTTACATATTACAAACTAGATCACCTATAATGGAAACTCAACCTTGCGACTAGAGATCCCACGAACAAGGTTCAATGGGACAACAAAGTTATTGGAATGGTCTGTGGGGGATACTAAATTGGATTTATTCCAAACCCCTCCCTATAATGTGTAATATCAACTGTATTGATTAGAGGATGAGTTAATGCTCTTAATGCTTACTATAGTTGTTACTTAGTGGGGGTGTTTAGATACAGTCAACCCTTGATAGATGTACCTATTTGAGTGTAGAAGTGAGGCCGCATCCTATGAGAATTGAGGCTAATTCTCTAGGCCACTGAAAGAAACTAAGAAAGTTTACGGTTGAAATAAACACAAACGTGAGAACTCGATAATCTTTTTAGAAGCCATATGTGTGTTCTATTGTCTCAATTTGCAACTATAGAGGCAGAGTTCAAGACATAGGTCACTCTACAGTTAAGAAACTCGATATAATATACAAAGCCTATGTTCAAGTCTATATTTATAGTTATCTTATTTTTTTTATGTAGGGGATTGTTAGATATTTATTTATAATAAATATATTATTCGAAAGAAATAATTAAAATAGCTAAAGTAGCTAATTGGTGAAAAGTGTGAAATTTGTGTGGTCCCATGCAATTATTAAAAGGTCATTGATTGGGCCTTGGAGCCTTAGACTTCTTTGACTAAAATAATATATTTTGTTTGGTTACTTCATCATACTCGGATTTATTTATTAGGTCAAACTAGCCAGTAAATAAAATGACTGTTGGGACTATTAGATAATATTAACAACCTACAAAATTGCAGTTATTCTGTAACATGTTGAGGCAATTATCACTTTTGTGACTATATAAACACATGTCTGCTCTTTGGAAAAATACATCAAAAATTATCATTTTCGTATATTGTGATTCTTTATAGTCAAATTTTATATTTCATCTATTTTTCTAGAGCACACTTGAAAATTTTGAAATCATTTGTGATTGCTACATAAGTAATTTGATCATTGTATCCTGGGAGTGATTGTCCAAAAAGGTCGCAGTAGTTAACGGTGGGTAATTTTACTTTAGGATATTGTGCCTTCACGAGACTCGATGTGTTGATAAGTTTTATTTTCTTCATTTTACTATTTTGCAAGTTACTACAACTAATTATTTTCCAAAATTAGGATAGTTTCTTTGTTGGTATATTGAAATTGGTGGAGTTCATTTTGATGTTTATATGGAAAATGCACTTCTTGATATGTATGCCAAATATGGGCATTTGTAGGAAGTTGGAGTAGTTTTCAATCGAATTATTGATAAAAATGTGGTTTTGTGGACAACCATGGTTAGTGTGTATGCCAAGCATGTATTAGTAGAATTACCTAAGACCGTTTCTGATCAAATACATGAGAAAAATGCAGTTTCTTGGAATCTCATGATTTTATATTATCTCGAGAACGGTTATTGCATGGAAACGTGGATGTCTTTTCCAAAATGTGTAATTTTGGAATGATTCCTGATGAAACTACTATAGTTTGAACATTTCATGGATTCTAGTTTTCAATTATTGAAGCATCCACATTTTCTTTTGATGGCTTTGAGTCTAGTAGTTATGTGATAAATGAAGCAGATAAATGCATATATAGAAAATTTGAAAATAATTGGTGTGATAATTTTCTTATAAGTTGATGATATGCTCATTATGAAAACTAGCTTAGATGTGGTTAATACGACTAAATAGTTTTTGAAAAAAGCACTTCGAAATGAAAGATTCAGGTCCTAGTGTTTCGGCTTTAGAATATACTAGAGTGATCGGTAGTCGCATATAACTCATCAAGTGTACAAGACTTGATATAGTATATGTGGTCAATAGACTTAGCAGGTATAATAGTAATCATAATAGTTAACATTGGGATGCTCTTATTCCAATCTCGAGGTATTTAAGATACACTCTAGACTAGGGAATACATTATACTAAATTTCCTATTGTACTTGAAGGATATTGTAATACTAATTGGATTTTCGATACTAGTGAAAGTAAATCTATGAGTGGATATGTATATACTTTAGTAGGTGGTGATGTATCTTGGAAATACACTAAGAAAACATGCATTACAAGATCTACTATGGAGCCTGAGTTCATAGATTTAGAAAATGCAGTAAAGAGGAGGAATGGTTAAGGAATTTCCTTATTGATGTTCCTTTGTGGTCTAAACCTCTTTCAGCTATTTATATCCATTGTAACAGTCAAGCAACATAATGGAAAGTCTAGAGGTATTTGTAAGACATACAATATTGTGTGTTAGCTACTTAAGGATGGGATTAAAGACGTTGACTATGCGAAGTCAAGTGATAATATTGTTGACCCATTAACTAAATGATTGGTTAGAGAGCTAGTACAGAAAATGTCTAGGATGATAGAGTTAAAACCTATTACAAATTAGATTGCCTATAATGGAAATCCAACCTTGCAATTGGAGATCCAATGGAAAAGGTTCAATGGGACAACAAAGTTATTGGAGTGTTCTGTGAGGGTACTACATTGGATTTATTCCAAACCCCTCCATATGATGTGTAGTATCGACTGTACAGATTAGAGGATGAGCTAATGTTCTTAATGCTTACTATAGTTGTTACTCAGTGGGGGTGTTTAGATATAGTGCACCATTGACAGAAGCATTTATTTGCGTGTAGAAGTGAGGCTGCTTCCTATGAGAATTGAGGCTAATTCTCTAAAGCAGTCAAAGAAATTGGGAAGTTCACGGCCAAAATGAACACAATCGCGAGAACTTGATGATTGTTCTAAAAGTCATGTGTGTGTGTTCTATTGTCTCAGTTTGCAACTATCATTGTATAGTTCAAGACATATGTCACTCTATAGTTAGCAAATTCGAAAGAATATACAAAGCCAAGATTCAAGTCAATAGACACCTAAACCTATATGACTTCTACGACACTAGAATAATATTTATATATATGTTATTTCCTTCATGTGGATGATTGTTAGATATTTGTATATAATAAATATGTTATTTAAAAGAAATAATTAAATTAGATAAAGTGCTCAATTGGTAAAAATGTGTAATTTATGTGGGAGGTCAGCATTTCGATTCACATTCCATGCAATTATTAAAATGTCTATGATTGTGCTTTGGACTTCTTTGATTAAAATAATCTTTTTTATTTACTTTAATCATTTTTTGATTTATTTATTGGGTCAAACTAGCCAGTAAATAAAATGATTGTTGGGCTGTTACTGAATGATATAAACAAACCATAAAAATTGCAATTATTCTGTAACATATTGTTGAGGTAGTTATCACTTTTGTGGCAGTATAAACTCATGAATGCTCTTTGGAAAAAATACATCAAAATTATCTTTTTCGCATACTGTGATTCTTCATACTCGAATTTTATATTTTATCTATTCTTCTAAAGTACGCTTAAGATTTTCGAAAGAACTTGTGATTGTTGCACAAGTGATTTTCACTTTAGGATATCGTGCTATCACGAGACTCTATCAGTCGACAAGTTTTATTTTTGTGGGATATAAAATATGTGAAGATTTTCAAGTGTCTGCCATTATTAAAAAACTACCACCTGTTTGGAAAGAGTATAAAAACAGTTTGAAGCATAGAATTATAGATTATAATTCACGAAATTATTTCTGAGGGATATAAAATTTGTGAGGGTTTTCAAGTGTCCGCTATAATTGAAAAATTACCACCTTCATGAAAAGAGTATAAAAACAGTTTGAAGCATAAGAGAATAGAAATGTCTTTAGAGAATCTGATCAGGATTAGAATTGAGGAAGACGAAAGGATTGCAGAACAGATGGAGAGACCAGATTTGGGTACCAAGGATTATCTTATTTAAGCAAATTCTGATGGTAAAAACTTTGCTAAAAATTTTACCAAGAGTCAAAATTTGAAGTACAGAAATAAGGGAAATAAATTTGTAGTAAAGGAAAATCGATCTAAACCCCAATTCAAAACTAAAACTGTTGGCGATTGTTTTGTTTGTGGTAAAACATATAACTTTGCCCAGGATAATAAGAAAGGAAAAGCTGTGAAAAATCAGACACATATAATAAAGGATGAGAATTTCTCTACTATGGTGACAAAAGTTAATCTAATAAGTAACATGACAGACTCGTGAGTAAATTTTGGAGCTATCAAGCACATTTGCTTCATGAGAGGTACATTTTCTTCATTGACTCTTGTTAGTGATGGAGAATTTCTATTCATGGAGAATGCTTCCCATTCTAAGATTGAGGGGAAAGGAACTGTAATATTTAGATTTACTTCTGGAAATGTTCTCAGTTTGAAAATGTTCTTTATGTACCTGAAATTAGAAAAAATCTAGTGTCTGGCTATATTTTAGTCAAAAGGGGTTTAAGGTTGTATTTGAAAGTGATAGAGTTGTACTATCTAAGGGTGGTTCTTTTGTTGGGAAAGGGTATGCAGATAAGAGACTATTTAAACTCAATGTTTTTGTGATAATAATAAAGAGTCTACTTCTTAAGTTTACTTGTTGGATTCTTATGATTTGTGGCATTGTAGACCTCGACACGTTAATATAACTTCTATTAAAAAATTAATGAGTTTGGGAAACATTCATAAGACGAATAATTTTCTAAAGACAAAATGTGAAACTTGTGTTTAATCTAAGTATGCTAGAAAACCAAGTTGACAGAACTACTTCAGTTTTGAGTCTAATACATTCTAACTTATGTGATTTAAAAGGATAAGTTACTCGTGGTGGAAATCAATATTTTTTTAACATTCATTGACGATGATTCTCGATATTATTACATTTATCTTCTTAAGAACAAGGATAAAAGTTATTCTAAATTTATTTCATATAAAACTGAAGTTGAGTGATTTTAACAAATTCTATGTTGATAATGGTATTATTCATGAGACAACTTCCCTTTGTTCTTCCCAATCAAATGATGTAGCTGAAAGGAAAAATAGAACTCTTAAAG
>CAIGRN010040398.1:0-33055 GCA_903798345.1 Fraxinus anomala
AGAAAAGAGGAAAAACATATCTAATGAACTGATGCAGAAGACGATACTGTTCTTGAATTCTGACTTTTGAATTTCTGTTGAATTTGTTTCGTTTTTGGTCCTCTAATTTTTGGTTACCGTTTAGTTTTCTAGGTATTTTATTGTTTTGTTTGGGCTCAAAATGTCTTTTTAAATGGGTCCTTTTCTTTTTTAAGAAGGACCATTTCTGATTTCTTTTCATACAATTGAAAAATCAAATTTTAAATGAGGCGCGCGCCTCATGCTCCATCAAGACGTGCGCCTCAGATTTGGAGGCGTGAGCCTCATATTTTTAGCCTCAAAAATACTGCTTCGAGGCATACTACATGCGCCTCACTACCGCCTTTTTAATCCATTTGAGTTAACACTTTGTCTAGGTTCAGGTATTTTGGTTTCACACTTAAGCAAGGTTCTTTTACGTGTATATTCTTGTATCTCTTTTACCTCCCATCTTGTATTTTTCTGAAGTAAGGTTCTGCGAAGTAATAAAAACTGTGAGATTAACATGTAAATTCGCCGAAGTCATCTTCTTTTTTTGTCAAATGGATTTTAAATAGTGCTTTGAAAACTCCCCCCAAATACATAGGCTAGGCACCAACTCAAGGTGGCTAGGCACCAAGTCGAGGTTGATATTATTTGTATCATGTTTAGGGTTTGAGGCCTTGGACCCTTGAACTACTGCCTATGTCTGGATTAGAATCCCATCTTGAGTATTGTTTATCCGGAGATACCATTAATCTAGCACAATCGCAGGGTGTCCATATTTTGGATTGACTTCTCTATCTCATCATATTTAGCTTTATTTTGTCATCAGCATGTTTGAATGGCAGCTAGAACATTTTGATTGGAGATGATGTCTTGTAGACTCTTGATGCCAAATTCTGGCCAACAAGGATGCCAGGGCCAAATCTCATTGATTGTTGAGCTATATGTCTCCGTAAGCAGGTGTACCTGCGAATGGAGAGAGCTGATCTCCATCCCATAAAGACTCTCTGATGATTATGGCAATAAGAATACTAATGGAAAATAGTAAGATTGAACTGGAGGTCACTTGTCTTAGCTCAAATGGTTTGGTGGTGGTTGTATTTACTGCCAATGGAGAGTCTGTAAGTGAATCCTACACAGACTACTGAAGTTTGAGCCATATATAGGTTGATTGTTATCCTTTTTATAGGTCGATTGTTATCCTTTTGTCAATTTTAACTGGTTGGAGTCGTAGTCAATCAATATGGCAGAGAATCATTATTGATGGGTGAGATGGACTCCATTTGCAGTAGGGTTCTTGCAGTTGTGCCTTTGGCACGCCAATGCAGCTGGATTCGAGGTTCACTTTGCAGTTGGTCAAGCCTCACAACTTTATTCTTTACCTCGGGTTTGGCTGGTCACACAAAATCTGTTGTCCAACCACTGTATTATCCCATGATAGTTTGTGCTGCTTTGCCGTTTTAGACAGAGATCTCCACATCAGCTGGTCAATCGATGTGGCATCAAGTCGGGTGTAGTTGCTATACACAGACTTGTAGTAAACCTCTTCTTTTTCCGTTCTTCATTTTCTTGTACCATGTATCTGATAATGTGAGATAGAAGTCAGTCAGAGGTACATGTTGCTTTAGATATCAACTCTCTCATCTTTCCTTTGAGGCCTTAGACTAGGGCAAATACTTTCAACAGAAGGTTGTGCAGTGGATTTTTTCGCCCTGCTTCTCTGAAAAGAACACAACCCATTTTCCTCCTTTGTCTGGTTAGAAGGAAGCGCACAATGAAATGCTGAATGTAAAACTAGGCATTTGTACTTGCCTATTGGAGCTAATTATGATACAAAATAACACTGATTAGTTAATTTTCTTAAGCGCATAAGGAATTGTGCATTTCGAATATAGCGATGTACTTGATTTACCTCTGTGATGATCTGAGCAGGACATTTTGTGCTACATTCCACAATGGTGGGGTGTCAACTAAAAGAACATCTTTGTCCACCTCTTTCGTCACATCTGTATAGAGACTTCCAGTGCTTGATACTGATTCAGAATGCATATTATTTTGAAAGCTGCGGTTATAAAAATTATGATGCCTTCTCTTGTAACAATTCATTTATTCTTTGTTTTCAGATTATTTGTTGGGCTATCAAATAAATCTTGATGTCCCGCAATGCTATTGTTGCCACTGGCTTATTGGCTTTTGCATCCGCAGGCTTGGCGTTTCCCTTTTACATGGCGTAATTGATTTTTTTCACTGATTTTGTGCTTTTGTATACCTTTTGCTTTGCATGATTGTTTTTCTAATTTCATACAATGCTCTATCATATCCAGATCCAAGTCATCAAGAACACCTGTGATAGATTCATCAAAGCCACTGCCACCTCAAGCAACTTTCCGAGGACCTTATATTAATACCGGTTCACGTGATGTTGGGCCTGACCATCAAACTTATACAAAAAAGTAAAATTTTCATCTCAGAGCAGAATGTGTATTTTGCAATTAATATGCTGACTTTCTAAGTGCAATTGTGTGAACTTTGAAATAAAGAAATGTTGAGATTCCCCTCATAGTGGTTGTCTTTAGAGAATGTACACAGTCAATCTAGTTCTAAATTCTTGGTAGCGTTTGGTTGTGCATTCATTTTTTGTATGGAGGGATTGGTTAACAGAATTCTCGTGCACAAGCATCGATTCCCACCCTCATTGAGGAAATTGAGTTAAAAAAATTTCACTAAAAATCATTCAATGTATGCTACTGTGACTACTGCTAGAAGTTTATAACGGAGTTATCAAACTCGATTTGAATTGACTATAACCGATTCGATGGTAGGATCGACAGGTTACTAATCAGACTAATGAGTGGATGTTTATACCTTAAAAATTCTATAAATTATTAATTTAACTTCCTAAGCCATTTACATTTTTTGCTTTTTGATGTTCATAAAAAGTGTTGAATTTCTTCTTTTGATTTTTTCGTGTACAATATCATAAAAATATTTTCTAGTTCTTCTGATAGAAGTTGAAGATTGTATTTTTTTTTTTTTTTTTCCTGAATGTTTTAATTCAATATGTAAAGTCGCGTGAATAGCTTATGTAAAAAAGTACGGCATATAAAGAAGCCATCGAATAATATCAACAATAAAAAAGGCGAAAAAATGAGTTCATGGATCGTTTTATTTCCACTATAAGAAACGTGACTATAAAAGTCAATACCTGCTTCAACTAATAAACTTGAAATGTCAAGGAGGCCATCCGCATTAGGAGCAAGTGCACCAACATTTTGCAAGTTCTGAACTACTTGGAAAGTTACATTCTCAAAACTAGTTGGAAGAGAAGTCTTGCGAGCCAAGTGCAAGCATTCCCAAAGAGTCGAGTTCAGCCACTTCCACAAAAAAGTTCCCACCATTCTCCCTGATCCATTATCACACACCCACTCATCCCGAATCACTGCCCACAGCAACCCATGCCCACCCGACCAAACCAAAGTTGGTGTTCAACTTTGACCCCTACTATAACCTGGCTATATGCTCTACTAGAGGTATATATCTCTTGATTAGGTGTTGGTACTCCTCTTCCATCGATTGGATATAAGGTTCTATGTTGTTTAGTAATTTAACGAGTTAAAATAAAATAGAATTCAAAATTAATTATGAGCTTAAATAATCAGAAATTAGAATATTTAATAGAATTAAAAAAAGAAAATGAGTAATTGTGTGAAAAATGAAAATAAGGTACCACAAGAGACAAACGAGAAAAAAAATCAGAAACTACACGCTTCAGTTTGTGCAGCGGCTGTGGCCCTTCACCTCCAGAATGAACAAAGATTGTTCCAGAATACCCAATTCCAGTCTTGCACGCAAAGCCTTCTTCCACAATTATACACTTTTCTTTTCAAACCCATAATAAAAATCCCTTTTTCTATTCTCATTAATACAGAAAAAAATTCGTAGTGTGTGTACTGTGTATATAATATTGAAAAATTATAGGCGTAGCAGTAGGAATATATATTTCTTGAATGAACCAAAAATATGGCTGTTTCACTAGCATCAGGTACGCCTATATTCACTTCGGCTGCCACCAGAAACAGTTCACTCAGTAACTCCATTGGCCCTCACTTCAATTGTAATCTTCCTTCGCAAAAGAGAGGAAATTTTCTCAACACTTCACTACGTGTTGCTACTCCACAAACCACTCCTACTGTCACCACCTCTGAAGAAAAACAGGAATCTGTATCGAGATTAGAAGATAATTTTGAGGATGAAATAGAGGGTTCGGAAGAAAATTCGTCATCAAAATTTTCTTGGAGAGATCATTGGTACCCTGTTTCGCTTGTGGAAGACCTTGACCTACGTTATCCTACTCCCTTTCAGCTACTGAATCGGGACCTGGTTCTGTGGTTTGATAGTACTGCTTCACAATGGGTAGCTTTTGATGATAAATGCCCTCATCGCCTTGCACCTTTATCAGTAAATCTCTTGACCATATTTTCAATTCTCTGTTTTTTAATGAACATCTTGAAGATTACGAGAGCCCATTTCTTAAATTTATGTTTTTTAATTAGATCTTCAAAAACAACCTTGGAAGCTGGAACCCACGCCTCAAGTTTCGATTTTATAACCTAATATTCGAGATCTTTGGCTTTTGATCCTCAATTCTCGGTTTTTATTTAATTCCTTAGAATTTTTTTGGAACCTATTTCTCGAATTTCCATTTCTTGACAAAATATGAAAATAATTTGATTTTTGATGTTTTTATAAAATGTTATAGGAGGGGAGGATAGATGAGAACGGACACTTGCAGTGTTCATACCACGGGTGGTCGTTTGATGGGTGTGGGTCTTGTACTCGAATCCCACAGGCAGCATCAGAAGGGCCCGAGGTTCGTGCTGTTAAGTCTCCAAGGGCATGTGCCACCAGATTTCCAACTATGGTTTCGCAAGGTCTTCTCTTTGTTTGGCCTGATGAGAATGGTTGGGAAAGAGCTCAAGCCACCAAGCCCCCCATGTAAACGATCCTTTCTTAACTAATTTGTCCATGTGCATGCAGAGTCCTTTTTCGTTCTTTGATATCCTTTGTTAACTCTATTATTTAATCTTGGATGAGCATGATTAGTGGATTCTTTTATTGAACTAATAATAATGGAGTAGTTGGTGTTGGAATTTGGCAGTTGTAGCCAAATAATAATATAATAGTTTTTGGAATTTCTAATAATTAATGGATCTTTCTATTTATGGGAAATTGTGTAGGTTGCCTGATGATTTTGAGAAGCCTGAGTTTTCATCTGTGACAATTCAGCGCGATTTGTACTATGGCTATGATACTCTCATGGAGAATGTGTCTGATCCTTCCCACATTGACTTTGCACATCACAAGGTAAACTACAAAGATTCTTATGAGTGGACTTGTGATTTTGTTGCAACTCTTCATTTTGCTTAGAGGATCTTGTTCCATTTGGTGCAATCTAAGTAACTCTATTTAGGTGTGTCAATATACAAAGACGCAATATTGTGAAGTTGGAGAGAGTTGTAAACATGGCAACCCTGAATAAGGATGTTGTCATGAATTCTAGTTTATGCTAAACATCATTTCCAGAGTTGATTGGCTTTCCAATAGACATTGGTTAGTTTCTGAGATTTCAGAAAAGGAAAAAAAACTTGTTTTAGCTTGACATATAGACTTTAACTGGAAGGTTAATAAGATATTTGTGGACCAAAAGAGGGAAGTCAGTTTCTATGAGACTTCTGAACCTGCCTTTGTTGAAAGGTTTTTTCTGATGGATATGATTGGAAATAGGTTAGTTTGCTAAGAAACACTGTGAATTGACCAATTATCCGGTAACTTCATCTTGTTATGCGAATTGTAGGCTGTTTTGTTTATGGGCTGACTTTTTAAAAGGATTTTTGTAGTGTATTTTGTCCTTGGCTTATCCGTCATGTACAATGGCAAATTTTGCCCCTATTTGTCTCATTTTTTCAGAACTCTTTTTTCTATCTACTCATTTTCAACCACACATTCATACAATAAAATATTTTATGCGTAAATCCAAAATTTTTCTCTACTTTACTTTTTAATCACACATTCTCTAAAAATCCACTATTCAAAACAACGTTTTTCCAAAAAAATGGCCGCCAAACAGGGGCTTTACCGTTTACTTACACATGGGAGCACTTTTCAGGTAACTGGGAGGAGAGACAGGGCAAAACCATTGTCATTCAAGATGGAGGGGACTGGACCATGGGGTTTTGCTGGTGCAAATGACGGCAATCCTAAAATCAGTGCAAAGTTTGTTGCACCTTGCTACTATTTGAATAAGTAAGTTCATTGGTCATGCATGGTATTTGGGTTTGTATGCATTGTCTATTTGACTATTTGTTTTTAGAATGAAGAAGACTGTCTTTATTGTCTGCAACTTGGAACAGTTTGCAGCACAATTCCACATTACCAAAATTTTTTGGTCGTGCTATAGTCTCAGTTTAGGTGTATTCATAAAGCATATGGAGATTTTACAATGCAAGGTTCATGTTTCAAGTCAACAGCAACTACAATTGCAACTCACTTGAAAAGTCTTTTGGTCAATATGATTTCGACATTGTCATTTATTTCTAATCACAGCATCATCTGTCCAACTCAGCAATCGATAAATATATTTCGTAGGAGAGGGGAAGGAGTTATGTTCCTTGATTCTTTTCTGGTAAAATTTTTCCATGTCAATGCTTCGACTTTTATAATTGATGAACTTTATTAAAGGTATTTGTTGCACATTTTGACTTTCAATTTCTTATGGGGTGTTTTTTTCTTGTGGTGTGTGCCTATTGTTGTGGGTCGGTAAAAAAATCAATATAAAATAGTCATATTAATTGCATATTCATCTTTCAGACACTTACCCGAATCCTGTTCTCTAATTGTGTTTTCAATTTCATATATCAGAATTGAGATTGACACAAAGCTTCCACTTGTGGGTGATCAAAAATGGATAATATGGATATGTTCCTTTAATGTTCCAATGGCACCTGGAAAGACACGCTCAATTGTCTGTAGCGCTCGAAATTTCTTCCAGTTCACAATGCCAGGTCCTGCATGGTGGCAGGTAAGGCTAGTTGGGGGTGGGTGGAGCTATTGAACAATGATAACTTGTATTTTGGTTTGATGACTGTTTGCTTGAAGATGAATATGTACGTATAAAATATGGGTGCGTAGCCCTCATTACTATTAAAGAATGATGGAACCTCCTCTTAGGAGTTAGCTGTTCCTCGGACTCAAAAAGAATCCTTTTCTAGTTCTTCCACTTTCCTCTTTTACTTAGTCAGCTTATCCATAGACTGTTATCTATTAAAACATTGACTCTTTTCTAGAGACAAAAGTCCTTGTCCATTTGAGTCACATAAGCGCTCTTCCATAGAGGCTAAAACACATGTCTGTCCAAAGCACAGAAGCCCTTGCTCGTCTGAGGCATGGAAATCTTCTTCAAGGCTCAAAGCAGACTGACTAATAACTGTGGATAGAAAGGGATTAAACTGTACATTTGTCAAAAAAGAAAAGAAAAGAGAAGTGATTTTTTTTTTTTTACTTGAACAGTATCATACTAGGAGTGATCCAATATTTGGATTTTCAAATTAAATATATATTGATCCATATGAAGCAGAAATACGATTTTCTTAGGATGTCTACTTGTTGAACTTTCCATGTAATAAGGGACTGCTACTTTTCTCTTACTGCTTCCATATTCTTTGATGATTTTGTAAAAGCAGAAGTAAACTTCCCTCTTAGCAGCCAACTTACTACTAGTTTATTTGCTTCTGGAATGATATTGTTGACAATAGGTGGTTCCTCGCTGGCATGAGCATTGGACTTCAAACAAGGTATATGATGGAGATATGATTGTGCTTCAAGGACAAGAAAAGATCTTTCTATCAAAGTCGAAGGATGGTTCTGGTGACATCAACAAACAGTATACAAAGATCACCTTTACGCCAACACAAGCTGATCGTTTTGTCCTGGCATTCAGGAGTTGGCTGAGGCGACATGGTAACAGCCAGCCTGAATGGTTTGGTACTGCTGACCAACAGTTGCCATCTACTATATTGTCCAAACACCAGGTACTGAAATTAATCTATCTACTGAGCACCTGCGGCAAATGTGGAGATGATTTAAATAATTTGAATACTCACATTTGTATGGGGGATCTGTATTGAACAATGAAAGCATGAGTACGAGTTATTCAACGAAATCATGTAATAATACTAAACCATTCAGCAAAATTTGGAAAAAGAAAGTATACATAGCAATTAAGCACCATGCTGAAGGAGAATAATGTTTGGCTAATGTTTATGAACTGTTTACAATTTATCAAAACTCATTTCTATTCACACGTTTTGTGAAACTCACAACTCATTTCTATCATATTTATAATTTAAACGGTTTATGAACTCTTACCAAACAAAGTATAAAGTGAACTGCGTTCAATTTTTTGCTTCACTTGTTTCTAAAGATTAAATTATTTGCATTCGTTTCTTATTGCCTTCTTTACTTTGTAATATTTGTCTTTTTCGCAGATGTTGGATAGGTATGAGCAGCACACGCTGAAATGTTCATCATGTAAACAAGCCTTCACAACATTCCAAACATTGCAGAAGTTCTTGATTGGAGCAGCTGTTATTTGCTCTGCAACAGCAGGGATTCCTCCAGACGTGCAAATACGGGTTACTTTGGGGGTTGTTGCAGTTTTAAGTGCAGGCCTAGCTTACCTTGCTTTTGAACTCCAAAAGAACTTTGTGTTTGTTGATTATGTGCATGCTGATATTGATTGATTTCAGATGAGTAATAGTCGTCAAGATAGGAATTTGAAGGTTAACATTCACCTTGTAGAGAATTGAGTGACGATTGTACATTATAGTCAACATTCATGGTGTATCAGATGCTGAATGCCTATGGAGACGATTTCTTGCTACACGCCTGTTCATAGAAGTTGAACGCTTGTGAAGAATTGAGTTTGTACTATAAAGATTTCAATGCTCATTACTCACAATGCACCAAAAAATTCTAGCACGATGTTCACCCTGCTTGTAGTTGGTCAGATCAAGAACTTTCATGGTGATCTCAGTTAAATTACAAAATCGAAGTACTAATATGAAGTTCAATTCATTCATTCGGCTTCTTTGTAGAGATCCATTACAGGACTCCAATGGCATCACAAATCATATACACACCAAATGCTAGAATTAAAAATTTCCCATTAATTCCAAGAATCCTTTAATTCAATTGAAAATAAGTCCCAATTAACCATAGAAATTTAATAGAAGAGAATACCAAAAGATTACTAGTTTTTATTTTTTCATTCAGCAATTAACCATAGGCCAAAAGAACGTCTTTCGGTACAGACACCAAAAACAACCCACAAAACCATACCAAACAAGCCATTTACAACCATCCTTGGAACACAATTTTTCCCAACCTAAGAACTAGTAAATTTGGTCACAGCCTTAGTCCCCTGGTAGCGCCAACCTCACAGCAGTCTGAATTTCCCTCGAAGTAATTGTGGGCTTTTTGTTGTACCGAGCCAAACGGGACGCCTCCTGAGCTAGCTTCTCGAAAATGTCATTAATAAAACTGTTCATAATTCCCATGGCTTTGCTGGAAACCCCAATGTCAGGATGAACCTGTTTGAGCACCTTAAAAATGTAGAGCTTGTAAGTCTCAACGCTCTTCTTGGATTTCTTCTTCTTCTTATCTCCGGCAACTGCACTGCTATCCTTGGGTAACTTCTTCCCCGACTTGGGTTTTTTCTCAGCTACCGGGGCCTTTTCCGCCACCGCGGATTTCTTCTCCTCCACCGGCTTTTTCTCTGCAGGCTTCTTCTCTCCCTTTGGTGCCATTTTTGGAAAAGATTTTGGGGTTTTGTTTCTTTGGTTTCTTCAAAGAAAGTATCAAGTGTAGCGTTGATGGAGGGAATGAGGAGATTGGTGCCTTCAAATAGTGGAAAATGAAAAATCTGATTAGTGGGGAGTGACTCTCATTGCATATCTAGACCGTTGATTAATTTACAATACACGGACAGGATATCATATAGGGGGTTGGTCAAGATTTTTATTGTGATCCGTTGATGAAGTGATAATGGATGGACTAGATTTGATTATCGAAATAACTGGATATTTTCGCCGCGCTTTTCAATTTGTGGGCATTATATTTTATTTTAAACTTGTTCATTTGCCGCGCCAGCAAAGAACAGGTTTAGCTTTGTGTTTTGGAATAAATATAGTTTAATTCTTTTAATAAAATAATTTTTCACGTGAATTCATAATTTTTATGTATAAATATGTATTAATTTAAAATTAATATACAAAAATTCAATATTATTAAAATAAAAATTTTAACAGATTTTAATAAAAGTTGATGAAACGTATGGTTGAAAAGATAAAAAATCTATAAAATATTTGGTTAAAATTAATTATTAACTTCGACTTCGACAAAAATTTAAATTATAATTTCTACCGAACATGAGTTATTGCATATAAAATGCAGACATAAGTATGTACCTCAAGGGCATTCCAGGGTGGTAAAATCTAATGTCTTGAAGTGAGAATTTGAAAAGGAAAATACTAGTGCGTGTTTGAGAACTGATTAAACCATAATCACTTCTGATCGAATATATTTTTTATTCGTATATTTCATATTACTCACATAATTGGTAGGATACACAATTTATAATTACTTCCTAAACACGCAATTAAGAAATCAAGAACACCTATAATGCCACGAAGTTATATTTTGATGATTTTATATGCACAACAATCAAATTTGCATCTTCTTTTTGAGGAAAAAAATAAATTCTTGAAATGGGATCGAAGATTCTTCGATGTATTGGAAAATAATTAAAATCCCTTCAAACCTAAACCTACTCTAAATAGTTATTTTTTGTGGAAATTAGCAAAAGAATAATTATATTATCAAAGTTTTTACTAGGTGTCATTTTTAATTGCAATGAAAGATCCCAATTTCTGCTCATTTCTGCACTTTTTACTCTCTCTCGTTTTTTTTTTTATCCTATTCTTATCTTTAATCTTCAATTAGATTAACGCATTTTGTCTATGATTACGATTTTTGTATAAAAAAAATTGTTAGCATCCTTTGAAATAAGGAGCAAATATTTAGTAAAACTTNATTCTTATCTTTAATCTTCAATTAGATTAACGCATTTTGTCTATGATTACGATTTTTGTATAAAAAAAATTGTTAGCATCCTTTGAAATAAGGAGCAAATATTTAGTAAAACTTTAGTATTTGCTTCTTCTTCTTTTTTTTTTTCCTCTTATTTAAGAATAATAAATGTTTTTTTTATGCTCTCCTGAAGAATTTTTCATACGGACAAGGATAACATGTGCTAATTAATTAAAGGTTGAGAACAAGTGTGAAAATGAGCAAATATTAGGGACCTTCATTACAATTAAGATATAGTATGGTGTGCATATTACCCTTAGCTAATGGCCACCTTTAAATTAAACTACCGAAAATATTCCTAATGTTATAATTTTCATAAAACCTAATTATTATTTGGTAAGTGTACAACTTTTGAGACAAATCTTGAAAACTTTCAAGAGAAACTTCATTCTTCATGAGTCGGTTGGTTAATACGTTAGACAATTTAATTAATCAAGACAATTTCAAATGTACACTTAGTTAGAACCATCTAGAGTATCGGCCAATTGTCTTGCAAATCTAATATTTTCTTAAAATTTTCAAAATTTACCTCAAAAGTTCTGCACCGAACAAATGTCATGTATTTTTTATTTTTGTCAACAAAAGATGGTACAATTGACATTTAAATGCAAAAGTGATCACTTTTTTTTCTCAAAAAAAGAATAATGTTATGTAATATCATTGCTGTTAAAATATATCAGTTAAGTGGTACCAAGTGACATTAGATGAAACGCACTACTAAATGAGTAACATATTTCTACATTAAGTTGGTTCTATCATATAGTACCATCTAAATTGGTACTGTAGTGTCAATATTATTAGATAGCATTATTCCTTAAACAAAGGAATCTAACACACAAAAACCACTTAAAATAAACTCTTTGTCCACGATATTTAGCCATTCAATAGTTTTCGAATTACATTGTACAGAAAATAATATAATTACTACAAAACTACCTTGTGGCAATAGCAAAATATATTTGGAGCTTCCTCAATTTTCCAAGAATGAGTATACAATATACAATAAATTTTCAAAATATAGCAAATCAGAATGTGACCATGAAACAAAGAGACGACATGTGGTGAAAAGGATTATGATGAGGGTGAATGAAGTTTAATTTTATTTAGCTCTTACACATCTTTCCATAGTCGTGTACTCTTACTAGGACTTTTCGCGTAACAACGCTATAGTTTTCAACTTTTATTAATTAAGTCATAGTGTCTAATCAACGTCTATGAACATATGTTTCTTAGATATGAATATGTTTCAACTTTTTAAAAACTTCAAGCTGATTTCTAATTATATTGATATTTCTTCTCAATTTTATTTGTTTAGTGGATCCTTAATTGAAGACCTCTATGCATTAATAATCAATTGTAGATATCATAAATCTATACCAAGAGGAATACTCAAGTCAAAAGTTAAGTTTATAGAGTATAGACTATAGCACACCAACAACAAATACAGAAAGCAAAGGCTTTTTACAGCAAAAGATGAGTAGTTCTAGAGTAATTTAGCAATTTTACCTATCATTTAATCGATTTTGCATTGCGTTCTGAGCTCCATTTCCCAACCTGGACAACGAATTGATCGCTGGTGTGTGCCCTACGAACAAGGCTACATGACCCATAAGCTTATCCTTCCTGGAAAAAGTGGTTCCACAAGAACACTGCCATTTCTGATCTCCACAATGCTTCTCATGAGTCCGCAAATCAGAGAGTACAGAAAACTGCTTACTGTTGCATCGTTTACAGACGTACATTTTGGGGCAATGGCTTCTTTTGTAGTGATTCTTGACACAAATCATGGATTTCAAGGGCTGAAATTTCTTGTGACACTTGTTCCACCTACAACCTTGGTGTGGACACGAATATTTTCTTGGCAATTTGTTTAATTCATCCGTTCCAATTGAATTCCCTTTCCTTTTCATGGGATTGATTAATGCAGCGCTGGACTTGTACTCATCTCCATGAGCCCTCATGTGCATTCTCAAATTTGCATCCCTCTTAAACCCCTTGCCACACACTTGGCAATAATGTGTGTATTTTGCCAGTAAATCTGCAGCATCTAGTTCAATGATATCACAATTATTCGGCAAAAGCCCCACTAATTCTTCATTAGTTTCTGTTTTCTGAGGAGTTTCCTTTCTACAACCTTCAGTACCATTACTAGTTACAGCAATAGATTTCCTAGGAGTATCAGTTGAATTGCAACTATTGTAGTTGGCACCATACCAATCAAGTACTGTATCATTGGAATAGAAATCTTGATGCCCTCTATATTCAACCTGATGCCCGGCACGATCACCTCCACCACCACTGCCATCTATCATCACCGTCTGCTGGTGGTGCAGCTCATCAGTTATCGGGCTTGCGGGTGGTGGTGCACCACCAAGGGCCATCTGCTGGCATGAATACATCATAGATGAGGCAGTAGCAATGATTTCTTGAATTAAAGTGCCGATAGTTGGCAACGCTATGGTCGTTGACTCGGGTGGCTGACCATGATCCGACGTTAAAAATAAGCTACCCAGTGAGTGCACCTGATGAATCTTGTCCTTAAGAGCAGACAGATTGTAAAGGAAAAAACTGGCATGATTGGTAGAAGAAACAGATGGGTTTAGTTCAAGAGAGGAAGAAACCACTTCTTGAGGATGAGGAACCCCATATATTGGTAACCCTTGTGTCCCATTAGGGTAACACGATGAAGTGGACCCCGTTATCATCATGCAAAAACGCCTGCTTCAATCCAATTCTCCTCCAAATATCTCCCCCTTTGGATTCTTCTGTGTTCCAAATATTTTCCGCAGAAAGCCAGCAATATATACACAAATTGAATAGGGTGAATTTCCCGAGGCGGGCAAGTCAACCTTGAGTTCAACTCATCACCAGTTGATATCTTCCTCAAATGCGACCGACATCACTTTTGGACAAGAGAAAGAGTATTTGAGTATTAGGGATAGGATTAAATAATAAATGTACAACCATTTACTTGTAAATATTCTACATATTTAGTCTCAGACTGATCACTTTCTTGCTATCTTTAATTGCGTCAACCTTCACGCATGAATTGGGGTTGAACTTTTCAAATTCAAGCTGCTCATTTTAACATAAAATAAATACTCCTTTAGGAAACAAAGCTCAACTTTTCTTTCTTGAATCTATGGAAAATTTAGCAAAGACAAAGTTGGCACTTCTGGCCGTGTTGGTAGGAACAAACAAAAATCTATTCCTTAACTAAACATGAAAGAATTTGCATTGTACAAGGAATAGATTGTAGTATTTGAATATAATTATATAGGGGATATGTATATAATAATGTTTTTACAATTACTATTATAGTCTCAGTGAATTCCTACAGCATTTATTAATTTTAAACTAATTATTTATTAACTTTTACTTTTAATTCGAATGATTCAACAAAATATATTTACTTGCATGCATGCCCTTATACACCATTGTATATTCAAAATATATTGGCAAACATATTTTGTGACACTCGATCTCTATATATGCAAAAGTTAATACTCCTAATTACGATATTCCAATTTTGCCATTAAAAAAAATAAAATCCCATGAGCATATTCCAATTTTTTTGCAAATTAAAACCTATGATAAAACCATTCTGTACCCGGCCTAGTTAATTAATATGTCATAAATAATAGTTGACATTTTCTATAGAAAATGAAATAATCGACCTCTTATTTAATTTACTCGGTAAAAGCTGGCATAATTTTGAGAATAGGCACATTAATGAACCCTAGTACGGTTGGACTCAAAGACGTTGACAACGTTTGTTGATCATCATAACTTGCATCTTTAAAATTTATTACACTTGATTAAAAATTTTATTCGTGACCTAAATGATACTATGAGTAATGTTATTCATAGTGAAAACTACTAGTAATAGTCTTTGTGGTATATATGTAGCAATTTGTTATTTGATGCGTGAAGTAATAAAAAATTACCATGTTAATGTATTAAATAACAAACTGCAACACACATGCCGCGTAAAGCGACTAGCTATCGATAATTTTCACTATAAATAATATTACTCTTAACATTATGTCTTAAGAACGAAGAAAAGCACAACCTTAATTTTCCATATTTAATTGGTGGGAGATGTGTTTTGTGGAGAAAGTTGAAAACATCCTAAAATATAGAATAATGGAGCACTTTCACATTTAGTTGAACATATTACACAATTTTTACATAACCTATGTTTGGCCCCCATTAAATTAAAATTTATTTTTCTCTTTTCTTATCAATCACACATTTTTCATTAAAATAATATTATATGCAAACCTAATAATTTTTTCTCCTTTTTTAATCACACATTCTTCAAAAAAATAATATTTCTCTCATTATAAATTGAAATAACGAAGCCCAAACAGGGGCATAGATTGATATTGTTAAATTGAAATAATTTTGTACGTAAATTTTTAAAAAAAAATCTTATTTTTTAACAATGCATTCTTTAAAAAAAATTGCAAAATATATTATAAGAAAATGGATTCAAACAGGCGACTAAAAGTCTATACAGACTGAGTAAACATTCAACAAATCCTCAGAATTCTTATACAATGATCCAATATTTTAATGTGTCGTGATGTTTAAATGGTTGGCTGTCTATTTCATAGTAACATTATGGTGTGAACAATTTTTCTTAATTCCCTCCTAGGATATTAACTGAAAAGAATGTCTAATTTGTTGTAATTCCTTTCCATCGTACTAGCAGTGTATTCAAAGATTCAACAAATAGTAATTTAAAAAATAAATTAAATTAATTAAGTCCCCAGTTTTGGTTTAGTTAAAAAGTCGACGAAAATTTAAATTAAAATCAATAATTAAATTTAACCACACATTTCATAAAACCCACAATTTTTATCAACTTTTAAATTCCATATTTCATCAAACATTTATCAAAATAAATTAAGAATATAATTTTTAACTAAACCAAACGGGGCTAAATAACGATGATGTTTCGACTTAAAAGTATATCTCCTATCTCTGCGATTATCTACGCCCATACCATTCTAATATCTCTTCCACTAACTGGATGTACATAATGCTTTCTTGAACGGAAACTTGACTAAGGATGTCTTTGTAAAGCAACCCCATGGTTAATTAATGTCTTTCATCCTAATTATGCCTACAAATTACAAAAGTCTCTCTGTGATTTTAAGCAGCGTCGACAACCATTATTTATATACTATATTAAAAATTTTATTAATTAAAATAGCATTTTACAATTCATTATTTACCATTTATTACTTGTGAACTTTTGATGGGTGCATTTTATGCGCTTATATTGGCTTTTGTTCTTATTTATTATATATAAATTGAGCGATTATCTATTTAATTTGTGTAAATTATATTAATTGTAGGAAAATCTCAACTTGGTTACAATTTATATGAAAAGAGACTGTGGAGCTTAATTGGAGTTTATTTGAAACAATTGAAGATTAATCGGATTGCGAGAAATCAATTGAAATTATTAATGGAGCATTCGATAAAAATTCATAAGTTTTGAGAGACATGACATTTAAAAAGTTTGGGACTAATTGCAAACTCTAAAACTTGTCTCGGGTAAACTATTATTACTTTGGAATGAAGATGACTTAATTGCAAATATTACAAGATGAATGAATAAAGTCACAAGAGAAAATGAGTTCAATTGTAAAAAGAATTTGTTTCCTTTTATTTCTTAAACTTTTTGGTAGAAACCAATTCAAACTCTTTAGTGGAAATCAATTTGAACAATAATTTTGCCTAATCTTGTTCCGTAAATGCACAAAATAGTCCAACAATTAGGGGGGTTTCTAGGATTTCATTAGAACATATGTTCAAGCCAAGACTTGGGAATTCATTATACATATATTATTCAAATCAAAAGGAGAGAAAAATCAAGAAATCAATCAAGGAGTTAGGGTTTCAAGGATTTTACAAGAAGAGACGGATTCTTGGTGTAAGATACTTCATATTTTTCTTATTTTTTCTTAATACCCGGTGATGTATTTTAATTTCTTCTTGTATTTTTATTCTCCTATGATATGTAATTAAGCATTTAACTAGGATGAACGATTTTAACATAGTTTTGAACCTTAATTTTTAATTAAAAAGTTTTAAATATCAAATCGAATTTGTAAATTGCTTTTACTTATATTCTTAATATTTGGATTAATTGTCCACTAATTCATTAATTTCGTGAGTAATAATTACGTAGAGATACGGATTATATGTTTAGATCACATAATAAAAATCGATAACTTAGTATAAAATGTAGAGATACTTATGCCAATTATTGCAATCGTTATATGAATTCTTAAAAAGATAATTGCATTTAACTAAGATTGATTCACATATAGATATGTAATTGAATTAGTTAAATAGATTCAATGAAAATTTGAAGGGAAAATTGAATATATTAGAAAAATTCGATTAATTGTATAAAACTTGGTAATTGAGATTAAGTGGATAATTATGGTAAAATCATGAGTCATAACACTGAAACCATTATATTTAAAAAATCACTTTTTTTAGTATATTAAAATAGAGAATCACAAAAAGAAAAATAACTATTTTATTTGTTTTCGATCACATTGAAATTAGGAATAACTGAATTAATTGTTAGATAGTAGTTTTTGTGGAAACGATATCCAGACTCATAAGTCCATTTTATTACTCGTTATGATCTGTACACTTGTGAGATATAAAAATCGATAACAACTTTAATATCAAGTGATGAAATAAAATGGGCTAAAATAATTTTATAGTCCATGTACCCAAAATCCAAACTCTAATATAGAATATGCATTGCAGATGCAAATATTCATTCATTCATATTCATATTCTGCGCTTCCTTATCGGCTTCTCTCGAGATCTTCTTTCTCGTACATTAAAAAAAATAAAAATAATTGTATATATCAATATAAATACTTGTATTTGTTTTAGATTTGATTGGACGTTTTGATTAAAAATTTCTACAAGGATTTTATCAATAAGGTACTGGAGCTTTGATGACTATTAGGCAAGAGGAGCATAAATGAAGTGTTCTTCTTCGTCATTTTACACTAATTTTATTTTATTTTTATGAAATATCAACTTTGAAACCCGTAAAAATTGTGATCGGTTTACTGATTTTTTGTTGAACCAGACAGTTTGTGAATTTTACACTGATTTCTTAACATTCGGTTTTTACACTATAACCAAATCGAAGTTCGGTCCGATTTTCAAGTTTTTTGATTGAATCGAACTATTTGATCCAATTTTGAAAACACTGATGAATAGCATTACTCTAAAGCATTAGTGCCTCCTTGGATGGAAACAAAGTGTTTAGGACCAAATTGTAAACAAAATTGAACCATGGGGATGGAAATGTTCATTTTGAAAGTTGGGAATGCAAGTGTAAATTACATTAAAAATTGGGACCTCGGCTTCTATTTTACCGTAGCACAATAGATAAGATCCTGGGAGAGTAGCATTTTGATAGAAAACTAGTAGAGGAAACTGCACATTCAATTCGAGAACTCAAAAAGTAGGAAGTGGAGGTACATTAGAAATGGCGTCAACAAGTCTATCATGGAATTCTTCATGGGTTCACAATCGTTGCTTAATGAAAAACATGAACTCTGAAACGACAAAATTGATGAGCAGAACCTCAGTCTTAACAGTCGTGGCTCAAAAGAAAGCCAAGAAAGTAAGAAAGGTATGAAAATTACAACAAAAATGAAGTGTGTTCTGTTTATTCCGTTGCATTGAGTTCTTACCATGGGTTTGTGGCTTACTTATCTTGTCGCTGTTTCTATGAAGATAATATTGAAGGATGATGTGGCAGAATTGGGGAAAAAGGGCCAGCTGATAGATGTGAAAGCAGGGTATCTTAGGAATTTTCTGCTGCCTATGGGCATGGCACAAATTGTGACACCCGAGCTTCTAAAGTAACTACTTTTGCCATTCAATTTTGCGAAGTAGCAGACTTTGACGTTGTTTTCTTATTCTTTTGAATTTTGTTAATGCTTTGCTTGTGTCGTTATTGTTCGTGGTCTAATTTTTTTTTCTGGATGACGTGTATGCGTTTGAGCCTGGTGTGTTTCTTGTCAGCAGCTAATGAGAGCAGTTGCATTTTTCCGAGTTAAAAATTATGTGTCAGATATGTGTGAGATCAAAAAAAAAAAATGATGTGGCCGATAGAACAAATATTCCACCAATTTCCAATACATTGTGTTCATGGTGAAAATATACCAGCGAGACCATAATATCAGGCAGAGCAGGCAGTTTCTGCCCGGTGGTTTGACTGTCCTCTGGAAGATGGGGTGGTGGGTGATTCTACTTTAAAGTTTAAGTTAGAAGTATACTTGCAAAGAAGAATTACTGTCTTATTGGTAAGAATGTAGGTTTGTGAACCAGTTATTTAGTTCTTTGTTCTTTTGTTAATTGTTACCTTGCTGGAGACTGGAGTAGAATAAACTTTGTGTAAGGCTCGTTCCATTAGAAATTTCTCCTTATAGGTGGATGGAAGGGAGTCTAGGAGTCCACATCCCTTTCCTTTGTTATGGGAGGTGAATCACCTTTTAAGAAAAAAATGGGGGTTAATGTCTTCTGCCTATAGGTTGACTGAGTACATCATATTCAGATTATTCACCCAGCATTCTTTAGAAATTTTTATGATAACTTGTGTTTAGCATCACATCTTGTTTTCTGAGTTGCTGTCCCATACAGTCGGAAGTTCCCTCCTCATATCAAAGTCTCACATAGAAAAGGAATAAGAACTGGAAGACAAAAGATGAAGTACGATGTATCTTAGCCCCACATCTAAGAACTAGTAGGGGCCAAATAAACAATTACTCTATAAGGAAGTTCTTAACTATGAAATTACACTTAAAATTCCTCAGCATCCACTAAATGCATCTTAGTTGTAATCCTGGAAAACAATAGCCTTTCTTGACTCTTTTACTGTTTCAAAACATGATTTAAACTGAACAAAGACTTGCATAAAAACAAACAATGACTCTTGGCTTCTTTCACTCTTTTTTCTCAAAGACACATCAACTTATTCTGCATCAGTGAAGTATTTGTCTTTATTGTGTACTGAAGAAGATTTAAGCAGTTATTGAGCTGTTTTGTTAATTTACTACTCTGTTACCTCCCTTTGTAGTTATAGGTGGATGGAAGGGACGAGAGAAAGTCCGCAGCCCTTCCCTTTATACGGAAGGTGAACCACCTTTGGAATAGTGAGGGGAGGGGGGAGGGGGGGTTATTGATGGTACTCATATTTTCTGTCTATAGGATGGTCGACTGTACATTGGGAATAAGCACCCATCCTCCTTTTGGAATCTTTTCCATAGGTCAACGACCATGAAGGACTCCAACTTAAAGTGGATCCTATATGCTCTGTTTGATAGCTTCCGAGTGTATTGTCACCATGCCATGTCTACCTTTTGTCGCCCCCAACCTAGAAGCGTGGTTCTTTTTAAGTACGGAAATGGCCTGTGGCTTTCAGCTCAACGAGAGTACCTTAAGAAGCTTTTCAGAAACAATGTTTATATTTGAAGAATTAAGGTTAACTTGTTAAACTTATATTTTAGTTAGTGCACTTCTTCAGTGTAATACTATCTTGTTGGCTTGTTATGTATTCCAATTATGTCTCACTTATAGTGCACTATTGACTGCGTTTAAATACAAGTGCGACGAACTATTTACTGTTTGAATTTCAACTAATAGAGGCTCACCTAAAAAATGAACTGCCTGCATCCAGAACTCAACGTACTTATTGTTCTTCTTTCCTTTGTCAGGGAAATGAAGATGGAAGAGGAGAGAATTGAGGCTGAGAAGAATCGGGTAATAGGATATACACATTCTTAAGTATTCTGTAGTCGCTTTTAGAAATTAACCTGATATTTTATCTTAGCTACCAGTGTTGGTTTATTCAAAAGTTACGCACCAGATTGCTGGTTTGCACAAGTTACTTTGAGCTTCTAGACTTTAGTGCATTTTATTGGCATCCATTATTCATTTTCATGAGAAGGTCCCTCAAAACATGTATTGCTATCATGTCCTCAGCACTTGACTGCTTCCTTCTACTTTGACATGGGCTATGTTTGCATTCTATAAGGTTAGTTGACAATACTTCATCAATGACTGTGCTATAGAACATTAGCTGGCTTACAACTGATAAATGCACTCACTATTTCAGTTTGGAGATTGTTTGCTACTTCTCTTGTGATTCGTGCACCACTCGCAGAATCTAAGGTCATTTTTGTTGGGTCTCCCACCAAAGCTTAAAAGTGGATGATATTATTGCTCGCAACATGATTCTTGAAAATTTAAAGCTTTAAACTACTGTTATGGATCATGTGGTTTCCTCTTTGAAGAAACTATTAATATGTCCACTATCATTCTTGCTCATAGTTACTAATTGAACAAACCAGGTTGTTGGTTCCAAATGTCTATAATCACTTGACTATGTAGATTTTGGTTGAGTGTAGAGGTATTGCCCTTTCTTTAGTTCTTGAGTGACTAAAAACTTTTAAAATGTGACTAATTTCTTGAGGATAAAAAATCAAATATATTATCTGTTCTTCAGGTAAAAGAAGAGGCACAACAGCTTGCTCTAATTTTTGAAACTGTTGGAGCTTTCAAGGTGAAGCGCAAGGGTGGGAAAGGAAAACAAATTTTTGGAAGGTGAGGTAGATGTGAACTCTGTTAAGCAATTAATTAATGTCTTTACATGTCTACTGATATATCTCATGGTCACAGTGTCACTGCACAAGATCTTGTTGACATTATTAAGGCGCAGCTTCAGAGGTATTATTTTCCTTTTCATATCATGCAGTATACATATGACTACCAGGATTCTATGACTATCTGAACTCTTTTAAGAAATTCTGAAGCATAAAATGATTTACGCAATAAGCATTGCCAATTTTTGGATTCTGTTAAATAGATTATTTGGTATTGCAAACCAGTGAGCTTGTTCTTGTTCTAGTTCTAGCTCTACTATTCATTGAATTCTCAGATAAAGTGACAAATTCTTCATAAATCTTATCAAGACACTGTTTCATAGCTCTTTCGATTTGTTCCCTAGAAGGATCCAATTTTTGCACTTACGGACTAGTTCCAAGATCCTGTGCATATGAACTTAGAAGCAGAAAAAATGCATCAACTGTCTGCATTATAGAATTGATAGATGGAGATATTGTCAGCTCAAGGACATCATTATAGTGGCTGTGAATAAAGTTTATGTTAATCTGTCTCATACTGCTTTGAATAGGAGATGGCTAAGTGCCTAAGTTACTTGAACCAATAGCCCTCTTCTTAATGGTTAATTCATTTGGCAGAGGAAACTAAATTGAGAACATTGTGAACTGGTTCGTTCTCATAATATGATTGATTTTCTTTTCAACATACAAAAATTAATTAATCAAGCGGTTCATTTTGTTGATTCCTGCATGGCTGCCTTTAATTTTGCATTAGTCGCGGACGCATTTTAGGTCGAATTGAACAAATCATAGCAATTTCTTAATTTTATAACCACCATTAAATTGACCTGATTTCAGTGGAAACCATTAATTCTGCATTACGCTGTTAGTTCGATTGCAGATACTATGGTCTTGAAAGTGAAAGAAAAAGAATTTTTTTTTGGCATATATGAGTCTTAACTGTTATATAATTTATACACGACTATTTTCCTACTTACTTTTTATAGGGATGTGGACAAAAGAATTGTCTCTCTTCCAGAGATTCGGGAAACAGGAGAATATGTTGCAGAGCTAAAGCTCCACCCTGATGTTACTGCTCGAGTGAGGCTGACCGTGTTTGCTAATTAAGGACCGGTACTTACTGGAGCAACTCTCACCAGGCCGTAAATTTTATTTCGTGGCGGTAATTCGTATTATTAGTTCAAAAAAGAAATAGAACATTTAGGACCATGGTCATGCATGCATAATGAAGGATGTTTTATTCTAGATTTCAACATTTTGCACTTTCTTTTACTTGTATTTATTTCCTATACATTCCCCAGGATGAGCAAAAATGAAAAAGGAAATGGATTTCCTGAATATTTACTGGTCTTCATTTTTATAATACGAGTTCTGAAGTGCGCCGATATATTTCACCTAGGAAAATATTTATAATTTTTTTTGTTCCTAGTTCTTATGGAGGAAAACTAGGTCCTTAATTGGTTTTATTTCTTATATTCTAGTTACTTGGACTGAATTAGGTGTTGAATTAACTAATTTAGAGCTTCCTAGGAACTGTAGCAGCACTCAACCTGCATGTTTGCTCATAAAGATGCCTTTAAGGTGAATTTTTACCGTAGTATAGAAAACCAATCCTCACTCTTAATTATTGCTATTAAAATTCCTTGATATACAATAAATGAAAACATTAACGATGAACAAATCTTCAGTTCCTGTAATTAGATGTCCTAGGATTGCTCAACGCGAGCATGATATTTGCAGATTATGAACTTAATCTCCAAGAATTTCTTGTAGAAGATTACATTGTTACTTGACTATTCTAACCAAGAAGTGAGGTACATGGTCGGGACAGTGGCTGAGGGTGGTGAGTGTTGGAAGAAGGGCAGGCGGTTGAGGAAATGTGACTTGTCGATTGATTACTGACTCGAACTGTATCCCACATTGCTAAGCTAAGTTTTGGAACGTGTGTTTATAACAAAGTTGGATACCCTTCTCTTAGCCGGTTTTAAGGGTGAGTTCAATTTAACGTGGTTCTTACCATTGGTATTAGAGCAATCATCTTTTTGGGATGTCCCATGATGCAGATAGAGCAATTTAGGGAGGGCACTTCCTGAAGAAAAATAGTTTGATGAATCCCACATTGCTAGACTAAGGCTCGTACTGTGAGTACATAGCCAGTTGGGGACCCTCACTTTACAAGTCATTATGAAAATTGAGTATTATCCAATATGATTGTTACCCAGAATATGGTGTAGGGGTTTAGTCTACCTCAGTATCCCAAATACAAGTTGACATCGACACCTAGGCAGCAGTCGATGAAACATAAAGATTAGAAAATTCAAACTAGACATAAATGCATAGCAATGTTATAGAACGGGGGATTCACATGTTCGGCGTCATATACTACCTTATCACTACAGGCTAAAAACTTTAACTTTACTAAGCACCACTATTTGAGATCCAAGGTGCTCGAGGCATGTGAAGGATATGCTCTATATACGACTCGAAGAGGCTGGTTGAGATCAGTAAAACTAATCATGTCTTTCCAAAAGGTTGACCTCATAATGCAAACACAACCTTGTTCTACTGAGGTAGATTGTTTTTGCTTACATATGCGCATACGTGTTTGCATACTTGTATGCTGCTATAAGTTAGAAGAATTGATCTGGTGAAGCATAAAAATATGGTAAATGAAGTTGCTTAATTCATCTTTTAAAAATCTGTTGGCTGAGAAAGGCCTCTTTTCTTGACTTTTTTCTTGACTTTGTAGTTACGAATAAATTTAAGCAAAAACGAAATTATTGTTGCCAATAATCGAAGTTGAATCAGTAGCATGCCTCAATGTTCTTGATTAAAAAAAGTAATAATAACAAAATAAAATAAAATAATAAATAAATATATAAATATAAATATAAATGTGTGTGTGTGTGTGTCAAATTAAAGTCAAGTTAAAAATCTTGATTTTTTTTTTTTTTGTTCGAGTCATCGCCATCTTTAATATCTTATCACTTGCTTATTCATCTTAATAATGATACATTCATTATTTGAATTTATTGAATGAGATGACTTTATTTTAAGACTAGCATGTCAGTCCTTTTTCTTTACCTATTAAATTTGGTTGAAAAATAATTTTAATTTTCTAGTTTATTTATGCATTTTAAATTGATAAAAAAAGAAGAAAAAGAAAAAAGAAGTCAACTCCACTAGGTTAAGAAAATTTGTAATAATTTTTATTTGTTTTGAGCCCGTTTGAGCTCCATTTTCTTTAACAAAAATGTATTTTGGAATAGTGATTTGATGGAGAATGTGTGATTAAAAAATAAGGAAAATTTTTAGTTTTGAATGTAATATTATTTTATTAAAGAATGTGATAAAAATAAGAGAGATATAATTTGAAACTAATGGGATCTAACGAGGGCTATATTTTGGATCGAAGCTCTCCAACAAATTGTTAAGAATTGTGGTTACATCTTAAAAGGACAACCTTATTAAGAGGAGTAACTCAATCCTTTATAAGTTGGTTTGTGTTTATATCTTTATTCGATGTGGGATTATATCCCTTAACATGCTCCCGTAAGATAGTGGCTCGTTTGAGCAGACTAATCTTGAAAATTCGTATGCTCTCTTTTGGAGTGTTAATCGGATCGAATGACTCGTTAGAGTTTAATGAGCTCTGATACTATGTTAAGATTTGAGATTCCATCTTAAAAAGTCAAACTTATTAAGAGGAGTAATTCAATCATTTATAAGTTAGTTTGCGTTTACATCTTTATTCGATGTGAAATTCTACCTCTCAACACAAATGTCATGGATTTAGATTTTGGACAAATCACAGGCTGAACCAACTTCATATTGTATTGTTTCTATCAATAACCAGTACTCCATATGCACTGTCTCATACATTGCAAAAGTCGCACACGCACCCACATGTGTGTACTTCTGTTCAATTGTTAATGCTTTGTAGCACGAGTTCTAAGCACCAGTTTATACGACAATAATATCCATTGACTACAATTTGTTAAAAGTAAAAAATATAATCAATGACCAATTGTAGACTGTAGATCCTAAAGTCACCTAGGTGGCTAGCGTTAGCTGCTAACACTCGTGGTACTACGTTATTCTATTTTGCTTACAAATTTACAAATGTTTAGGCATTTTTTTCCATTTCAATTAGCAAGCTTGAATTTTTAAGTGCGAACCACGTGTCAAGTCGTAATGACTGCCACTTTAATTCCCTGTTCGAGCTCCATTACAATTAAATTTTTTGGAAAAATATATTTTGTAATAGTGATTTTTCAAAGAACGTATGATTAAAAAAGAAGAAATTTTTTTGAATTAAGTGAATTATTATTTTATTAAAAAATACGGCTTAATATATATTTTGCTTAGCATCAGTAATGTTGTGCAGCAGTCCTCCTTGCTGAGTTGTTCACGCATGGTTTTGATGATAGCACTTGATAGTGACCATTGAAGTATGAATTGCCAATTGAGCAAAATATTTAATGGTCAAGTTATTCCAAATGGAGCCCACGTTCACATTAGATTTTATTTCTCCATTGGCAATTTCCATGGTCGATTTCCAACTCCCTTACAATGAATGGCAAAGAAAGACGATCATTCTGGCGTGTTTGATATGTTGTGTTGAACGATATCTGTACATTATTTTGTCAGACGACTCAGATACAACGTACCTAATATTCATTCAGTGTTTGCTTCTTTTGAAATAAATAAATTTTAAAGTAAGGTAGTCCCAAATACATGTGCTTATTTTGAATGAATCCTTTAATCACTTCCACTTTCTATGTATTTAGACATGTCACGTAATGTGGCCACATGCTTGCCTTAACAATAATCACTGAAACGTGCACATAACAAACACTCCAACAATTATTAGCTAAGCCCACCTCAGAGAGTCACATTAAACAAATTGTCGACTAATTTTAAATGGTTTATTTGACACAACTTTAAATGGACCCTTTATCACAATTAATTCCATGATAATCTAGTGGAGCTGTAAGTTCATTCTGTACCTAATTTCCCTAACATATAGGCTCTTTATCTTCTTTTTTTGTCCCTTCATTTTCATTTTTATTTTAACTCGTTTCCGCCTTCCCAAAAAATAAACAAGTTATCTAAATACTTGAATCATTTAGTATCAACATCTATGTTTGAGTACTTGTTCACTAGGTTTTAGGATTCAATTTAAGTTTCTCATAAAACAAGTATCTTAGGTTCGAATCTTGAGAAACGCGAAAGAAATTCGAGAATGAGTAGATTTCTATGTATTTAGACATGTCACGCAATGTGGCCACATGCTTGCCTTAACAATAATCACTGAAACGTGCACATAACAAACACTCCAACAATTATTAGCTAAGCCCACCTCAGAGTGTCACGTTAAACAAATTGTCGACTAATTTTAAATTGTTTAGTTGACACAACTTTAAATGGACCCTTAATCACAATTAATTCCATGATAATCTAGTGGAGCTGTTTCATTCTGTACCTAATTTCCCTAACATATAGGCTCTTTATCTTCATTTTTTGTCCCTTTATTTTCATTTTTATTTTAACTCGTTTTCGCCTTCCCAAAAAATAAACAAGTTATCTAAATACTTGAATCATTTAGTATCAACTTCTATGTTTGAGTACTTGTTCACTAGGTTTTAGGATTCAATTTAAGTTTCTCATAAAGTAAGTATCTTAGGTTCGAATCTTGAAAAACGCGACAGAAATTCGAGAAGGAAAAAGATGAGTAGACTCTCACAAAACGGACAGCAAATATGAGTTAACGATTTCGGCACATATCCAAAGCGTTGCAACGTTTCACTACGCTAAAATGAGTGGACAATATATGTTGTTTGTTATTTAAGAAACTTGAAATGTTAGGAATAATTCAGTTGAATATCTAGGTGTGAACTGGTGGACTGAGAGTTACTTAAAACTGAGTATGAGGTGATCAAACATAACAAACATTAAAAAGCTTAAAAGTGAAGTATTATATAGAAAAAATATTACTATACAGATGGATACACACATGAGATAGGCAGTTACCAGCCTATCTTTCCTATCCATTTATTCTTTGTCATTTAATGAAACAGACACTAAAAAGAAGTTTTTATTTNTGAGGTGATCAAACATAACAAACATTAAAAAGCTTAAAAGTGAAGTATTATATAGAAAAAATATTACTATACAGATGGATACACACATGAGATAGGCAGTTACCAGCCTATCTTTCCTATCCATTTATTCTTTGTCATTTAATGAAACAGACACTAAAAAGAAGTTTTTATTTAACTTTATTTGTAACGAAAAAAAATAAAATAAAGACAACCTAATCCACGACTTCAGTTGTGGTGCTGGTTAGGCCTAACCCTGTCCATGCCACTCAAAAGAATAAGAGAAAAATAAAATGATGCTCATCACTAACTTTTCGTGAATGAAAGCAACCCTGAACTGTACTTTGTTACTAACTCAAAGATTTCAACTTCAAAGTAACTTAAAAATATAAAGAAAGACTTTAAAGAAAGAATTAATAACAACAATATTAATGAATTATGAATTATAACAATTGATAATTATGATTAAAAAAAAAATGTGAACAATTTTTTTTAACTCTTGGTTTCTAGTAGTGGCAATCGACTAAGGCCGGGGAGGAGAAGAGAAGAAATGCTTCGTCCGGTCGGTGATCATCCTCAGGTGGCGCCGGGAGGTTAAGATCCAAAGCAAGAATTTTTCTTGGTTTCTCAGAATCATTTGTGCCAATTCTAGGACTAGTAGTGTTTGGTGCTGTCCTATGCCTTCTCATGTGACCTCCCAATGCTTGTCCTGATGAAAACTCTGAGCCACATATTGAACACTCATGGATTTTAGGCTTAATATCAAATTTGTTGGATGATTGAATTGAAGGTGGTGGACTAAGCCTAGTGATGATCAATTTCTTTTCTTCTTCGTCGTGATCGAACGGCGTTGATTTCCTTTGATCATCTGTTGTAGACTTAGGCTTCTTGTGTCCTGCTCTGTGCCCACCTAAAGCTTGAAATGATGGAAAAGTTCTATTGCAAGTTTTGCACTCATAAACATAGATGCCAACCTTTCCCTGTGTTATATTGGCCATTTCTGAGAATTTTTGGCTACTAAATTTCTCCACCTTGTCTCCACTTTGTGCTAAAAGAATTAAACAACTGGCCATGTCTTCATCTTCCTCAGTACTTGTAGATATTCCACTCGATGTTGCTGTGGTTGTGGGAGATGAAACCATTGAACGGAACTCGTTTCTGCCTCCTCGACCGCCACCATCTCCACCGCCACCGCCACCGCTCGATGAGCTAGAGTGTGATGGCCTTAGCAGCTTCGAACGCTTCCTTTTAAGGATCATTTGATCCTTATACTTTGTAAACTCTTCTATCATCTCCATTTCCATATACCCAAAAAGAGGTTACAACTTTCAATATATAGAACAAGACTTGGAAAGGACACTAAGTGGTAGTGTAAGAAAGTGTAGAGTGAGATGAGAGAAACTGTGAATGGATTATATATATTTATGTGCGCGTGTGTGTGTGTGTGTGTGTGTGTGTGCATATATAATCAATTACAATAAAGTGTTTGGAGTCCAAATCTGCCCTAGTCGACAGTTACCATGAATTAACCTGTGGCCACCAATATTCCTTGCGTTTCCAACTTGAAAAAGTGTTTTTTAACCAAGTGTTACACTTCTATTGATGTGAACCGTATAGCGAATAATACTTTGGTTATAGAAAATATGTTACGAAAATAAATTACGTCACATTTGGTTTTGGAGAGACATTTATCACGCTATATTAATTTAACTGAGTGTTTAGAATTAATTGAGACTCGAAATGAAACCGAATTTGCAATAATATCACACTATATTAATTTAACCGCAGAAATTAATTATCGTGCGAGGCGAGGATTACAAAGAGAGTGACCAAAAAAAAAAAGGTATAACGTTTACTTAATTAATTAAGTCCATCGACTTCAAAGAATAAACACAAGAATTAAAGGAAGGAATTGCACGTTAAAAGCATGCTCCACCTCACTCACTTCATCTCTTCTTAAACTTAAAGAAAAGTATACTACTAGAAGGAAGTGAGGCAAACCAACAAGATTCGATTGGCTTTCAAGCAAACCCATAAACTCTTTTTCATAAACTATTCATCTAAAGGCAATAGGATCACTTGTCACGTAATCGTTTTTATAAACTATTCCATATTAATAATTTTATTCGGTCCGGTTTGATGCAATAAACGTGTCGTATCAGTGTTAAAAGAAAAAAGAAAGTTATAATTTTATTCACGATATTTTATTCGATTTTATCTAATACTACGTATCAAACCTACTGTCACTATACAAACCTTCTCAATCATAAATTAAAATAAAGATTTTGTCTTTACCTTTTGCCAATTTGTTGCAAGTGAAATGCTCTATTCCACCAATTAATTAACACGCGTCCTTTGGGACTCGTTACAAGCCAAAATCAAATCCAAGGTGGAGGTGGTTTAACAAAAATAAAAATAACTCAAACTTGATCTTAGACAAATCAATCTAGACCACGATTGACCTCATCCTAGAACAATGTAAGAAAACAAGAACACGAAAAACCAAATACAAGTGGCCTACAAATGACCAAATAGATCATGTAGCGTGTAAGCTCAAGCGTATTTTTTTTTTGAATTTTTTAGAAAGATAGAATCAACAATATTAAATGTACATAGATCCTACATAAACCTGTATTAATCAAATGCAAAATAAAAGTCCCAAGTTTATATTCATGATGTGTACTAGTGTTAATGATATGAAGAGAACAACTAGAGGAATTAGTTGTGACATGCAAATAAATTAAAGCAAAAGATAAAGTGGCTATTGAAGTCCTACTTTCAATGATACTGACTTCATGCCAACTCCCAGCCAAAATTAGGTGCTTCTACTCAACTCTACAACTTGCAAAGCTTGCCTTGTGTGACTTGTTCATTCTTCATCAAGCCTTAAACTACCCTTCCTAATTGTATGCTTCTTGTGGCAATTCCCATGTGTGAACAATGTCATGTTCTATCACAATACAAGGAAATTGCTCATCTTTCAGGTTAACTTTAACTTCCCTTTTTCCTTTTTTAATCATAATTTAGACCTTTCTAGGCTATGCACGTAGATTTATAATCGAAAAGCGTATAAATGAGACGTCTTACCTCCATAATAACGTGTTAGGGTGGAAAGAGAAGAGAATTGATCGAAAGCAAATTATTTACTTAGCTTTTGGTACTTGAACTTTTAGTGATATTTGGGTCACTTAGCTTTAATTTGTCTAAATCAAATTATTTAACTTCAATTTACTTTTTAATGGTAGTCATTCAATTGAACCCAGTCACTAACTTAACATCTACGTCCAGATTTTATGTAGACGTTAAAAATTGAAGGCCATTTTGACATGTCCTGTATTTCCTGGTAAATATACCATCTAACCAAGTTGTTACTGCAAAATTTAAAAAAAAAAAAAAAAAAATCATCATTGTCAAATGATAATCAATGACATATTTTTAAAGGGTAAATTTTAGAAGGTGATTATATCACACCACATCTTTTTATAAATATATCACAAATTAATGACATTTTAAAAAGCTAAATATATTTACGACACAATTTTTAATAAATAGACTATATTTTAATTAAATGAAAGATTCATAACATTACACATTATCACACTTATGTCACAATCTTTTTCAGCGCATTCTTATTCTCAATTTAACATAAATTGTTCTTGATTATGGTTTTTCTCCCAAATTTTCTTTGAGGCAAAGAAAAAGAATCATTTACCATTGTATATTTAATGCGATTATATATTTGACCCTCATTTTAAAGCGTGTTAACGATATTTTTTTTATGAAAATCATGATTAAAAACAATATTTTTAGATCAATGACATTAAAAATAAGAATGTGATGAATAAAAAAGTTGAGGATATAAGTTTAATAATGAATTAATTTGACCTATGATATGGTGTGTTTTAAAAAAAAAATTGGTATGAATATAACCACCCTTACTAAAAATGTGGTGCGGATCATTTATGAAACATCCCTAGGTTTATGACAATTTCAAAAACACCCCTTCTAATTTTAAAAATAAAGAAACATCTCATATTAGCATAAGTTCCCCCTTTTCTCTTGTGCTAATTATGAAACTGTATATGTTTCCCAATTTATCTTTTTTCGCAAATTATTACATTCAATATTTTATAAAATTAACCCCCTTTTTTTCTTTGAAGGAATAAGATTGTTAAAAAAAGGAAAAAGAAAGAAAGTAACCATTGTTATAAACAAGAGAGAAAAATAGAACAGTCAGTAAACTTGTGTGTATTTTATTGAGAACCAAATCCTCTTTTTTGTAGGAAAGAATTAGGGATATAACGGTAATAAAAACTAAGGCTGTAGGGGTATAGAATTCATTCATAAATATCATTACTATATTTACATACTCATCCTTGAATGATTATTTACACAATAACTATTTCATTGAAACATTATTTGACAAAAATCAGACGGGACAAAATGCAAACAAATGAAAAAAAAAGTACAAATAATTTGGAACAATAAAATATTGTCTTATTAAAACATTGTCAACAAAATCCAGTGGGACAACTTGATTGAAAGAAAAGGAGTACATTTACTCCCCGTGATTTCAATTATTGTATCAAGCGATCCATATATTGTACGTCAATGTTTTCAATATTGATATCTTGTACGTGAATATCTTCTAATAACACCGTCTTTATCAACTTTTGATGATTGAGTATTATGATTATTCGAAAAATAGCTCTTATCGATCTTTTCAGGAATCTCATACGTATCAGAGTATTATTTTGAGGGTAAATGTCTTGCGTGTTATGAATATTCATTACACAAAAAAATACCTCGTTAAAACCTTGTTAGAAAAATCCCGTGCGAAAAACTATAATGAAGGAAAAAGAGTATATTATTATTTCAAGTATGCTATAAAAATTGTCTCATTAAAAATATTGTCAAGAAAATTCACTGAAACAAAATATTGGTCAAGGGAAAAATATTGCTTCATGCATATTAAATCTTTCCAAGACAGTATCCAAATCATACAAGATAAATTATCTATAGTCACATTTATTACATGCATATCAA
>CAIGRN010040428.1:0-10080 GCA_903798345.1 Fraxinus anomala
CCCCCCCCCCCCCCCCCCCCAGGTCGTCAATCTAGGAGTACTATGTTATGGGTCTCTCACTAATGGGCTGTTAGCTGAGTGCATCCCTAATAATTGTGTCATGGTCATCACATGTTTGATATTTGAATTTTTCTTACTTGCATGCACATATAAATGATTAAATTTTGGAACTTTTCATTTCCATTTGATCATTTGATACATTGTAGCATTATTATTAATAGTTGCATTAATTATCCTCATATTTTTTTTACTTAAAAAATGTATATTTCTTCAACATCCTCCATACAATTAATCATGACGGATATCGGTAATTAACTTTCTGAAAATTTTCAATTTCTTCAATATTATATTTTTTCTCTCTAATTTTTCTGTTACACGGCAGGTTCTCGATGCATTTGCATCTTGGTTGCGTCTGAGGCATAGGTATTACTTCCCTTCTTTGCATCATTCCACATTTTAAGATATCGAATTTCAGCTCTTTACAAACTTGATCATGCTTTCCTCTTTTTGGCTGCAAAAGTATGTTGTATCAGATATATTTTTTGGCATGTATTACTTTATATTGTTTACAATTTCTGTGAGTCCCAATCCCAAAAGGGAGATAATTTACTGAAGGAATTAGTTGCTGTTTATTGCATTATCATTATGGACTCTGCCATAGAGATGTTAAGCTCGCTTGTTATGGTGGAAGTCAGGCTTGGAATTGAACAGTTGAAGCATATCTTAGTTGGCATTTATTAGAGACATACTATATGTGAGCAGGATCTCATTTGATTTTCTAGGTGATAGGAGTTACTTCTCTCATGCCAGAAATGAAACCCTCTTTTGGCTACTGTGTCTTGTTGCCATTCTTCTGTTAACTGTAATTCATTCGACAGGGACCAATTTCTTTCCAATTTCATGGGGCTCAATTATAGAAGAGTGACACTGACTAGTGTGGGAGGTGGATGGATCAAATATCATGATTAGATGGAACACATGTGGGCTACCTAGATAACAGCCTGTGGTCAAAAATAGTTCATCTTGGGGTTCCAAATATGTGTTTGTTTTGTCAATACCATTATTTTTGCCTTAATAAGATCGGGAGATTAGAACTCGTAGATTAAGACATGACATCAATCCTCTTTGGATGCCAGGGATACTTTTAGTTGAAAGCTTATTATTCTGGTAATTGTTTTGTTTGTGATGTAAGAAATGCTGTGCTATTTTCGTCGATAAGCAACGGTGTTGAGATGCATACACATTTGGAGTTGTTCTTGACCCAACTATGGTGAGAAAGAGAATATATCTCTAGATATATCAGGATATGAACCTTTAAGTCAAAAGATTTTACCTCAATAGGCTTTCATAGAATGTACTTTTTCTTTTATGTTGAAATTTTATTCTAGATATTTGATGGGCTTTGTCCTTCTGAATGGTTGCAAGGTTAACTTATTGCCCCAGAAATACGGTCTTACTGTTTTAACCTCCTGGCATGTATAAAAGTTCGAAGACATGGATACTTGATGTGGAAAGGCCAGTACAAAGAATGAATAGTTATAATTTGTTCACTGCATTCTTTATGGCGCCCCATGTTGGTAGAAGACAACATATTTGTTAGAGCTGATGTTCATGTCTGAATTGTTATGCTCTTTCTAGAACTTGTAAAGGATTAATATCATTTCGCAGGGTTTAACTTTGCGAGTTTTTGTATTTTGGTTTGCAACTTTTAGGTCTTTTCACATATAATTTGAACATTTTTAAAGTAGCAAAATTACCAGTTCTACCATGATATAAAATGTAATATATGTAATTGTGAGCTTTATACATGAGTTTTCTACGAGATTTAGGAATCATACCAGTCTTTTCTCTATGATCTAGAGCATAAGATTAGAATAGTCAGATTCTGCTCAGTACATATTGTTTGCATGAAAGATGAAAATTACAGCATAATCAGTTTGACTATGTATGCTTATGCCTGTTTATATGCATTTCTTTAGCAAGTAGGAAGTACAATTTTACATTACTTCCTGAACTCTTGTTGATATGGATCCATCAACTTATTAAACACATACATGTTTCAGGATCCCTGCATCCACCCTTTCTTCAAACATATTAGTGCTTACAGCTCTCTCAAGCTTGGGTGCTGATATACTCTCAGAGGCATCAGTTAATGGTACAGTGAATAGTGCAAGCTTACCACATTTTTTTTTCAAATTCTTTTCTTTGGTTGCTTAACTGCTTATGATTTCATATTTGCTGGGCTTCTGTGGAAGAAGTTTGTCAACGCAGAGTTTCACAAGTTCACGAGACTTACTGAAACTATAAGATTGTTCTGATTTTAATCTTTTGCTCAGAGCTGTGGTGATGTTGCTGATCATTTTTCCCTTTCTCAATATGAATGGTTAAATCTAGTCACATTATTCTCTGAAGAATTTCATAAAACTGCTGTCTACCCCGCTTAAGTATAGAACTCTTTTAAGAATAAATATATTTTTGGTGTCATATAGTGTTAGCTGTTATGCATTTCATATTCATTCTTATTCAACTGGAAAAATGATGACGGAGTTAATTAACTTAAAAGCTTAATCATTGCTATCACGTCCTGCAAAATACCCTTTTTTCAGTATCTGTATGTGAAGATATGCTCCAAGCAGTAGATATTTAATGAATAGATTCTTCCGTACTATCAATATAGTCGTGGTTGACACCAAAAGAAAAAAGTTTGGATGATGAATCTGAATCAGGAATAAAAACAGAGTGGGTTGAACATGGAAGAAAACATTGGGAAATGTCCTGGCATGGACCAAGATGAATTTTTTTTTTCATCCTTGAACCTCATAATTCTTTCCATGCTCAATAATAAGGTAATTAATGTAGTTTTTACTGCATGGGAAGCTAGGCAACATAGTCAGGGGACATTGCTAGTTGGCTTTGAGTTTCTGGAGCAAGCTGGATTTGATTGGGTGATGCCTAGAGCTTGTTATCTTTGATGTGTCAGTGTACAGTGGCTTTGTTGGTTCCAAGAAAGCTAAAGTTACTTGAAAGTATGTGGTTTTAGCAGCTGAAAATTAAAATCTTTTAGTTGTGGATAAATTATTCTAAGGAACATTTCTCAATATTTGTAGCAGTAGTTAAGAGAAGACTCGAGGTTACCGGTGAGCGACCTGTTAAGTCTAGGCTTGTATTAGATATTGTCCGCTGTCAAATGGAGGTAAGAGGGTTTTGCAACACAAGCCCTGCCCATAGTACTGGTATTTTATGCTGTATAAAGTTGATTATTTTAGGAACTTAATAACACAAATAACAAGTTGATAATGTTGGACACAAAATTGCTTATTGGGCCTGAAGTACAGAATCTAGGTGATGTCTGGATAGTCGATAGAGAGATGCAGAGGGCAGACCTTGTTAGTCTTCATCGGTTGAACACTGTTGAAACGATAGTCAATGAGGCTATCTTGATTTGGTGTCTTTATTTTGATGATTCGATCAAGAAAATCAAACTTGGCTGTGCCAGGATGTAATTCATCCATGTGATTGAAGAATTGGTGTTTCCATATAACATGAAAATTCAGTATTTCGTTGACCAAGATCGTTTTGGATAAAAAAAATGCTATCTAAACGCGTTTAAAGCCTTATGTTTGATTATTACTGAGGTCGATGCTACTAAGTACTATCTAAGAGACAAGTCATCAGCTGTTCAGAATGTTGTGGGTGGCTCGGAAGTGGAGACTCTGGGAGGAATTGGTGAGGTTCAACTCTGACATGATTTTTTTTTTTTGATAGATAATCAGAAAATTTTATAAATCAAAGGAGAATACACAGGAAGTGTATCGTCAGTTTAAACAAGAAAGAAAAGATATGAAGTTAGACAGCCCCTCTATAGGATTGCTAGTCGCTGCATTAAACCAAGTATACAAAGTCAGATAAAATAATTCTCTAAATTGCTCTGTGGTACGTATTTGGTCTTCAAAGCATCGGTTGTTCCTTTCCCTCTACACACACCATACAATGCATCCCGGGATAAGATTCCATACTAGCTTGCTATCCTTATCTCGAAGTTTCCTCCTCCATGCCCGCAACACGTCCTCTATACGTCTAGGCAATACTCAATCTATATGTTGAGAAGCTAGAATACTATTCCACAGCCAACGGACACCATCACAGTGAATGAACAAGTGGTCATGCGTCTCCCCATCGCTCCTACACATATAGCACCACTCAGTAACATAAAAGCCTTTTTTTCGGAGATTATCCATTGTTAATGTCCGTCTCCTCACAACCGTCCACAGTAAAAATGCCACCCGTGGGGGGCAATTTGCAATGCCACACCATCATCCAAGGGAATGAACTCTCCACAGATCCCAAGAGAGATCTAAAATAAGAGCGAACTGAAAAAATACCATTCTGTGCCAGCCTCCATCGACTACGATCATCCTCTCCTACCCGAATTTGCACCTCATACAAATTCGTTAGAAACAATGCATAGTCATCCAATTCCCAATCCTGCAAACCCTCTGGAAAGTGATATTCCAACTGGAACTCCTATTGTGGATGGCTAGAACGTCATTCACCATAGCAGAAGGCATCATAGTAATGCGATGCAAGGAAGGAAAATCCAACTTTAGCGGTATATCACCACACCAACAATCCAACATTTATTTATCACATAGTTTAAGATAAGTTATATCCACCTGGTATCAACCCACAATTATCTCTAGCCCAATGGGAAAATCTGTCAAAGCAAGGCTATTGAGGCGACTGGCAGCCTCAACTCAAAAGTTAAAGATAGGGAGACCAGACTATCAAACATACAAAGTGGAATAATTTAATATTTTGAAGAATAGACCCAGGTCTTTTGCATGCTTTGATATCATGTTTACGCACCTTCTCTAAAAGCTTATGCCTTTTAATCGATATGGACCCATACTTGTATTGAACAAGCTCATTCCCATATTTCTATAGCTGTGCAATCTTATTTTATTCTTTCTTGTTTGGTCATGAATCTCTGCCAGTTAATTTTGAGCTTTTTAATTTGGAAACTCTTTGTTCCTTTTAAGGTAAAGAAATACATTGGCATCATCTGAGATCGTTGGGTAGATTGCCACGAAAGACCCGTTAGATGTGCATATTTTTTTCATTGTCTGATATTTGTGTTACATTACATCTCAACAGCTTAATGATAATCTTTCCCTGATTTTGCCCTGCTGTGAAGGAGCTATGGTCAAAGTTGTTGTATCTGTGCGTAACTTTGTCTTTCCTTCTTTGTTTGGTTTGTGTTAATTAGATTTAGGGGTTTCAGTAGCTCAGAATAAGACAAACTGTCACATAAAAATTCTACGATATTCAAGCAATGAGGTGAAAAATTCCTAGCTCCAGCTTTAGAGGAGCATCTTCATATGAATCTATATTAACTCCTCAGTCAGCTGACCTTTGGTTTTGGTGATTAGAGCAGAAGAACTACTTAATCAGTTTGAATTGAGGACAATACCAGCAATATTTGGGAACAATATTTTATTCCACTTTGTATGTTTGATAGTGTGGTCTTCCTATCTTTATTTTTTCTCTGAGGCTGCCAGTTGCCTCAATAGCCTTTCTTTGATACATGTGCTTTGGGTTGGAGATAATTTTCTTTTATTTATCTTATTCCTTCTTAGTTATGTAAAGAATTACATTTTCAACTCTTTTACTTTGTACAATTAATATATTTCTATTTTTTAATAAAAAAGACCATAGTCACGTTGGCTGTCATCTTTTCGGATACGATACAATAGGGTACACCGATACAACTGTTAAAAAAAATTAAGATACGCGGATATGTGTATAAAAAATGTAGTGGACTTTGATTATATTAAAGTATAATTTGTTGACACAATTTTACATGTGTTAAAAGTTTTAATACCATTATTTATTTTCAATAATAAAAGTATAGTGTAAAAAGTTATTGCATAAAAAACAAATAGTCAGATATAAATCAAACTCGACATAAATTAATATATGGTTGACCCACTTTTAAAACTAAGAAACAAACAATTGACTCATGTAAAAATGTTGATTGACCCACTTTAAAAAAAAAAAGTGACCTATTTTTTATTTTGAAAAACATAAAATATTTTGCTTAGAGTTCAGCTTTCAAGCGCCGTCTTCGTCTCTGTAAAAATGATGCTTTGGGTTGGCGGTCTCCCTCTCCATCTCTCTTCCACTGCACTCACTGGCGATTACCTCTTCGACTTCAGATGATGACCTTTTTCATTGCACTTGCCGCTAGGTTAATTTTTTTTTTTTTTGGAGTACTCTTCGTGGTTTGCTGTGTTCATGAATGTGTAGAATGTGTAAAAAATAAACTACAAAAGGGACGCATGTCTGAGACATGTCGGAGCGTGTCGGTGTCCGATACATGCTGGACACCGACGTGCCAGCTCTGGCAAAGTATCAGTGCAACATAGTCTGTCTTTTCTTTTGTTCCCCTTTTCCTAATTCAAGATTATGCAATTGTCTTTTCTTTTATCTACAATATTCAGATTATATGTTGTCATCTAGTCATTGTATTAATCACTATGCTGGTTTTTTACAGTTATTTCGGAATTGATACATTACACAACGGTGAGAAACTTGGGAGAAGTTGCCTCTCAGATGCCCTTAATTCAAGTAATTGTTCCTCAGGTTATGAGTCAGAAAGCACAGCTACTAGATCCTTCAAAGGTGTAATTTCAGAATTCTTCTATAAAATATCTCGTTTTTGGTGTGATTAATCTTCCTGAGATTGGTGTATCTTCCTATTTTGATGAGGTTTATGTCCCCTTCAGATCTAAACTATCCTACTTGATGTGAACCCACGTAGCGACGGTGACTACAGAATCTACTGGAAATTGAATTCGACCCAAGAAAGCCCAAGACAAATAAGGTTTATAGATTTTGATCCAAAAAAACAATGAACAACAACCGACACAATCACAAACGGATTTGATGACCTTTTGGCTACACAATTTAAGAATTCAAATCCGGAATTTAAAAGTTCGATCCAATAAATAATTGAATCAAGAAACCAAGACAATTACAAGAATATCTCGACCCCGTGATTACAAAATCTACGAACGTCACTTATATTGTTGAACGCCACAAAGATTAAAGAATCTCCAAAAGACTCTTTAAACTTGAGATACTCTTTATTTTAAAGAGTTAACATTTAAAATCATACTGCAAGAGACTCTTTAAATTAACATTTTAATTTAGTGGGAGAACCAAACTTACTCTTTATAATTAAATGCATTCAAAGTATTTCAATTTTCAATGTAGAAAAACAATAAAATAATCTAAAGAAAAACTAGTTAAAATAAAAGATAAAGAAAAATAATAAATATTTTTTTGGGAGTAGTAAAACTAAGTGTTAAATATAAAGAGCTTGTTGGAGTACTTCAAACTCTATAAATTTATAGATGCTCTCCAAATGATAGAATATGCTATTTAAAAATAGAGTCTCTTGAAGATGCTCTTATTCATATTTGATAAATTTGTCCATAAAGAACAAAGAAAGCAAAACGCTTCTCAATTTAATTTCATAATGTTTTTCTTTTTTTACAATGAAAGAAATAACACATATTTATACTAAAACACTAAGACCTAGTTTAACATGGAAATAACTCTAAAAGATTACAATGATATAATAAAATTCTAATTAAAATGAAATTAACTTGAAAAGATTACAAAAGATATGTCATAGATAGAATCCTANTGATATAATAAAATTCTAATTAAAATGAAATTAACTTGAAAAGATTACAAAAGATATGTTATAGATAGAATCCTAACTGAATAAGGAAACTCGTGAAATTTCAAAAATTCTGCCCCGAATTATTTCTTTGCGGCCGCATGGTATGTTTACTTGCGATCGCATGGAACAGCTTCTGGCCTTCACTTTGCTCTCGGTATGCTTGGTTGCGACCGCATGGGTTTCACAACTATGCGGTCGCATAGTTATGACTTTTCAGCCCCTTCGCCCTTTGATTGCATTAGTTCTTCCAAGCGGTTTCTCCTTCTAACACACTTCAATTCTTGAATAATCGGCACCCCCCTTGGATCACATCACTATTGTTTTGGAGAAGTCATTCTGTCCTCATTCCTAAAGTCATAAAAGACTCAAATTTCACTTATGTTCTTTTACAGTTGATGCTATCATTTTATTGGAGATAGTTTGAATCAAGCATCACAAAATGTCAGTACCAAATTAACTGCTACTTAAAGGCTGTTTTTGTTGATCAAATAAGAAGTGTTTTATAAGCTTATATGCAAGTTAAACTTATAAGTAATTCTTTTACATGCAAACATTTACTTCGACAATATTGGGAGCGCCTGAGTGGTAATGTCACACATGCAAGGACATTTTAAATTGTGTTTGACCAATAATATGACTAAATACCCTGAATAATTTGAGAAAATTCCCACCCACCAACTTGTATCTCTAATATTCTATTCCTCTTCCTTTGTCTTTAATAATTTTCAAGTGTCATACAATCATCTGTGATTTTTATTGAAGTTTTTTTTTTGCTTCTTTTTACCTGAGATATTATAATTGATTTATCTTTTTGTATTGTGTGTTCTGCTATAAGGATGAAGAGGACGTGAAGGCAATTGCTCGTTTATTTGCAGATATGGGTGACGCATATGTTGAATTGATTGCAACTGGTATAGAGCTTCTCTTGTCAATTTAAGCCTATCGGCTTTATTACTTCTATACTTGATGTTGCTGATACTGTTTATAAATGTCTTTTTTTTGCTTTACTTAGTCTAACATATTCTGTATAAGCTGAGATCATCTCACATTAAAAATGATTTTATCTTCAGGTTCTGATGAATCTATGCTGATTTTACATGCATTACTCGAAGTTTGTTCCCATCCAGAATTTGATATTGCTTCCATGACCTTTAACTTCTGGCATAATCTTCAAATAATATTGACCAAAAGGTGAAAATTATTTTGAGTTCTAATTTCAGTATGTGCTTTGAAGCAACTTTTGACTCTGAAATTTCTAATGGATCAGGGATTCTTATGTAGCATACGGTAATGAAGCATCGATAGAAGTGGAGAGAAGCCGCCGATTGCAGGTTTTCCGGTCATCCTATGAATCACTCGTTTCCTTGGTGAGTATTTTCTTTTCTCAATGTGTGCTTTCAGATTCAAGATGAAACTCTTCCAAGACAGTTGGAAAATTTAATGCAGTCTTCCCAATGCTTCAATTTAGAAGAATCATTTTGCAATCTCGAATAATACAATTTATTCTTATTAGGAAAAGAAAGTATCCGCACAATGTTATGGTTGTCATGTTTAACTAGTCAGTGGAAAATATTTACTCCATTGCTGCTAGTCCTCGTAGCCAGGAGGGAAATCGTTTCTATGTTGTAGGAAAAGCATATGGGAACCTTTCTTGCATGTTTGCACGATATTTTCAACTTAACAGAAGAAGTTAAGGGTTTTAATTGTTTTATAGGGTAAGTTTTATTTAAGTAAAAGAAAGAAAAAAGGGTTTTGAAGATTTTTCTTATGGAAGGGACCGGGAAATGGTTAAGGCTCAATCTAGGCCATGAAAGAAACTGTCTTGGGACTGGGAGCTTACTTGGTGCTGGCCCTTCTGGGCTAAGTGCCTGAGAACATTTTCATTACTGTATGTGCTGGCATGATTGGTGTCATAAAGGCTTCAGAAGATTGGTTTTGCAGCTCTTTACAGTTAACTTGTATAGTTTCTCCATGAGATGATTTTTTTCAGCACAAATATGCTTTTATTCCTCTCTTGTAAAGAAGGAAATTCTCTTTGCTCCCTTTTGGCCTCCTTCTTAAAACTCATTTTTCTCCGAACTCATTTCAACCACAAATTTCATGGGACCCACAACTTTTATCAACTTTTCAACCACACGCTTCACCAACTTTTATCAAAATCTACTAAAAATCAATGTTTTTACCAAAAACAAACAGGTGCTTAATTTTAATGATTGCCTACAACTAATTGATGATTTCTTCATTATTTTTACACTACAGGTTAGTGTCAAAGTTGAATATCCCCAGGATTATTCGGATTATTCAGATCTTTCAAGTGAGGACCAAAAAGA